>JAHKKF010478491.1:0-10517 GCA_019740295.1 Labeo calbasu | reverse complement strand
GACCCAGCCTCACAAACGGTTCATTATAAAATAAAACCTGAAGTAAATTACTGTCCTATCTCCTTTCTCGAAGCTCTTTGTTAAATTCACTCTAGTGTCCTTTTTACCCTTTTCCACACCCCCTCCCCGGGGTTAAGGTGCTTCTATTAGCTTACTTCATTAAGTGGAGGTTGATTGTCTTTTCCTACGGGACCTTTTGTGATATATGCAATAAGGCTAAGTGAGGGATTGTGGGAAACTAGTGATTAACTGTGGATGGGGCACTGTTGGTTTCTCAGGCTTGCTACAGAAACTCTCGACAATGGAAACTTTTAAATCGGAGAAAGAGTTGTTACTCATCTATCATGCCGTGTTGTCATCCCACGCAGCATTTTCCATTACAGCCACTAGATAACTTATCACAAATGTGCTATGAAATATGAGGCGAGTCAATTCTTGGCTCGCTTCATTTCAAAGCAGATGTTTCTGAGGACGCTCTCTTGCAAGCAAGTCTCCTACAGCAATGCACTAAACTGGTAATTAGCTTTGTTTACACTCTGAAGAAGCTTTTCTCTATTTATCCTCCACGAGAATGATTGATAATAGAGATGCTTTTTGCATCATTAAAGAAATTGTTCACCTTAAAACAAGTATTTTAATCTTCCTTGTGTTTTTGCAAACCTATGTAACTAATTTTTCTGTGGATCTGTTTATCTATTTATTTTAAGTATTATTTGTTATGTTTTTCCAGGCCAATCTTTTTTATATAATGAAAGTTAATGAAAAGCTTTAAAGCTTTTAAATGACAGAAAAGTTAGGTTTTTCAGTGGTTAACGGTTATCACATGGCTTAAAAGGGCTCAGAATATACCAATATGTACCAATTTATGATACTTTTGTGTACTTTTCGAAGCTTGACAGCTCGCTTTCAATGTCACTGCATGCTTCGACCATTATTTTAAATGACATTTTGTGTTCTACGGAAGAAAGAATGTCAGAAGGGTTTGGAATGGCATAAATAAGATGAGTAAACCTTTCCTTCAGGAATATAATGATAATAGTGCTGTTTGCATTTGCCAGTTCTGTTTGTCTTCCTGTCACCACATTCATATTCAGCTGCAAACCATGAGTGACATTTCAGAGCTAAATGTGTTAACACACATGGTTCAATCAACAACAAATGCAGAGAAATGAATCACAGTATTTGTCTGTTCTTTAAAGCGAGATATGTTTATGCAATAAATGTACATGCTAGATCATTTTCATAAATGTGTACTTTCATTTGGATACTACTTTTGTGCATCTGTGTGAAGCAGTGATGTTTGATTTGTGAACTAATTGTTCTTCTGAAATGCTGGTTCATTTTAATGATTTGGGTGAACTAGGGTGCATAACTAAGTTAATTCTTGTTTTTAAATCAATAAAGAAGTCATATGATGTTGCTAAAAAAACATTATTATGTGTGTTTGGCGTAATGCAATGTGTTTACGTGGTTTAAGGATAAAAAATCACATTATTTTCTACATACCATACATTATTTTTGCTTCTCTCTGCCCCACCTTTGTGAAACGCATTGATTTTAACAAAGCTAATCATTCTGAAAAGCATGGTGTGCTCTGGTGTGAAAAGCATTAGCCAGCTATCCAGTGTGTTGTGATTGGCCGAATACCTCAAGCGTGTGTTGGTAATGTTACACCACTTACTATATTTGTCTTGGCACGATGAGACAAAGACAATAAAACCCATTATAAACGAGGCATTTGTTGCATCCAGTGGGGACATAATTACTGATCATAATGACTTTTACTGTCTTTTTATGCATTGTGTCGTGTTGTGCCACGTAAACATAAAACCATGTCTGCGTTTGTGATTGTAGAAACAACAAACAACAAGTGCTTCTCTACACTGCTCAAAACTCGCATTTGAATAGTCAGTAGCAATTTCTTTAAATATGAAAACATACTTACAGGCTGTGAGTCAGAAGCGACAGACTGTCCTTGCAAAGTTGGAGGACAGCAAACTCTCTCAGGTTCAGGAAACAGTCCTCTGTAAAATGCACTGCACACACTCGAATATTTAGGTTGCACTGATTTCTAGTTGTGTCCTCTTTTGGAAGCCCAAACAAAGTAGTTTAGCTTTCGCAACGAAACACACAGCATCTCTGCGACATGGAGGCAGTGGCAACAATACTACAGCGAGAATAAAAGTTATGCCTTCTTTCTTTGTGTATACATTTGGGCAGTGTTATGCAAATCTTCCCACAAGGTGACGTAGATTTCTGGGGGCGTGTTTGAATGAGGTGTTTTAGGAAGACATGCATGAATGTTCACTTTTATAAAGAATATCTCTTTGGGTTTGAGACTTTAATCTTTGCAACTTTACAGATCTTATATATGCACAAACAGCTTGTAACACTCCAAAGACAAAGAAAAACATGAAATTGCATCATAACCCCTTTAATGCATATATCATTAAAAAATCCATGCATTATAAAGCGATAACGTGTGATTTCTATTCATGCATCAAACAGAGTACCCAAATGTTTTAAACAAGTTTAAAGGATTACCCTGTTGAAAAAAAATAGCATATATCAGTTAGGTAGGTTTTGAAGCATGGATGCTGGATTGAGCTGGTTATCTTAACCCGGACCAGTTTAGGACTAGCACATGACCAGCTTGGGACCAGCACTTGACCAGCTAAGGGCCTGCTTAAACCAGCTAAGGACCAGCAAAAACCAGTTAAGAACCAGCTTAAACCAGCTAAAACCAGCATCCATGCTTCAAAACCTACCTAACCAACATATGCTGGTTTTTTCAACAGGGTAGTTCACTCCAAAATTAATTATTTCCTGATAATTTACTCACCCCTTTGTCATCCAAGATGTTCATGTCTTTCTTTCCTCAGTCGAAAAAATAAGGATTTTGGAGGAAGAAATTCCATGATTTTTCTTCATATAGTGGACTTCAATAGGGACCAACGGGTTGAAGGTCCAAATTGCCGTTTCAATGCAGCTTCAAAGGGTTCTACGTGAAAAATGGTCTTATCTAGCAAAATGATAGGTCATTTTCTAAAAAAAAAAAATTAAATTATATACTTTTAACCATAAATGCTTGTCTTGTACTAGTGCTGTGTCCACGACTTCACACATTATGTGAAAGGTCTGGAAAGGTCACACATGACATAGGCGGAAGTACCAACCCAGTGTTTACAAAGTGAACGTGCAAAGAAAGCCAAACGGCAAAAAAGAAAAGGTAAAACGATTTTGAAGTATTAGGAGAAAATTAGACGGAATTTGTCCCTACCCTACCTTTTTGAACCGGAGTACACAGATGAAGAACTAACCATGTGTGACTTTTCCAACATGATTACGTAATTTGTTAAGTCTTAGACACGCATTGCAGAACTAGTGCAAGATGAGCATTTGTGGTTAAATAGTATATACATTTTAATTTTTTTTTAGAAAATCACTAGATAAGAACCTTATTCCTCGGCTGGAATCGTGTAGATCCCTTTGAAGCTGCATTGAAACTGCAGTTTGGACCCTTTAGCCCGCTGATCCCCATTAAAGTTCACTATATGGAGAAAAATCCATATAGGAAGGAATGTTCTCCTTAAAAACGGTAATTTCTTTTAGATTAAAGAAAGAAAGACATGAACATCTTAGAGGGTGATTAAATGCAGGAAACTTTAATTTAGGAGTGAACTAATCCTTTAAATGTTTGCAAAATGAGTGTTGGATCTTTAAAGATGGCATGTGAAGTTGAAACATTTTTTTTCAACATCTTGTGAATGTCAAGAAACATATCTCATTCGGATCTGGTGTGCCCTAATTGTACAGATTTTCCTTAAGATCAACTAGTCAACTAGTCAATCATACCTCCCACCAACAAATGGATTATGAAAATATGTAGTTTTACCCATCTGTAGGATAGATGAAAGATTACTCATTCTTGTCAGCATGAATAATGCTCCGTTTTCTCACAGGTAATTGGTCCTTCTGCGTACGGTTGCCATTATGCACAAGCATTTACAAATCCTTTAAAATCCATTTACGAATCTCTCTCTTTTTTTTCTCCAGTTTGTGGCACAGCCAAACTGTCAGCAGCTCTTGGCCACACTATGGTATGACGGCTTTCCTGGCTGGCGGCGCCGTCACTGGGCAGTTAAGCTGGTCATGTGCTTCATTATCGGCCTGCTCTTCCCTGTCTTCTCGCTGGTCTACCTACTGGCTCCAAAAAGCACGCTGGGGCTCTTCATCAAAAAACCCTTCATCAAATTTATCTGCCACACAGCCTCCTACCTCACCTTCCTCTTCCTCCTCCTCCTAGCCTCACAGCACATAGCACGCACCAACCTACACATGCAGGGCCCTCCACCCACTGTGGTGGAGTGGATGATACTACCTTGGGTGCTGGGTGAGTATGATTGGATGTGTGATGGGGATGTAGGTCATATAGCTTGTATACATTTTGTTAATGAAATATATTATGAAACTGTGTGCAAGTCAACACTGTACTGATATCCTTCAAATATACTGGTCAGGGATTTTTACTTAATCCTTAACTCTAAGTAATAAAGTTCTGCAACTAATTAAGCCTGAACTGTAAAACATTGTTTACAACCTTATTTTGTGGTTTATTTTACCTTTGTTGTGTTATGTATTTTAGTGTTTTCAGGCATTTTTCTCTGACGTTGACTTACATTGAATCCATCCAAAATATAACCAACATCAATTGAAATATTTGATTTTATTTGAATTATTTAAAGTTTGTCTCATGCAGATATGTAAAAAAATATAATATAATATTAACAGTGGATAGTGTGCAGCTGCGTGAAAATTACGTTGATACAAAGTATCCCAAAGGAAATTATTACAAAGAAGATTATTGTCTTATTATAGTTGGTAACCAATAAATTGTTAAAATTAAAATACAACGATAATTTGTCTAAATTAAAATAAAAAATAAAACACTAAAAACAAATAAATATACGAGTAAATTTAGGCATGTGTACAGTATTAATAGTGGATATTTAATAGGGCTGTCAAATCTATTCAATGCAATTAATTGCATCCAAAGTAAAAGTTTGTGTAAAGAAATTATGGAAATTAATAATTTTATTTAACAAGGATGCTTTAAATTGATAAAAGTGATGATAAAGACATTTATAATCTTAAAAAATGATATTTTAGACTTTACATTCATCAGAGGAACCTTTCAACATAATAATAATAATAATATTAATAAATGTTTTTTGAGCAGCAAATCAGAATATTAGAATGATTTCTGAAGGATCACGTGACACTGAAGACTGGAGTAATGATGCTACAAAATCAGCTGTGAAATCACTGCAATAAATTACATTTTAAATACATTCAAATAGAAAACAGTTATTTTAAATAATGAAAATACAGTTTTGCTGTACTTTGGATCAAATAAATGCAAGACTGGTGAACTTAAGAGACTTTTACAAAACAAATCTTACTGTTCTTTTGTGAGGTAGTGCATATATATTTCTTAATATTACTAAGATAACTGTGTTATTAAAGTATTAAATTATAAGTATTTCTAAATGTTAACTTTAAGTGAGTGTTAGATGATGGCAAAGCTAATCTAAATGTAAATGTACGGGAAATGAGTATGCACAAATACATCTTTAATATCAACTGATAAAATAAATTATTTAAAACTCAGAAAACTAAAGTAAATCTACAAGTGAATTCATTATGTTTTATTCATTAGGCATTATGCATTATGTGCTATATGAATGGAATTTCACTGAAAGTTTGATAAAGATTAGATTTAACAGCGTAATACAATTATTACTGTTTTATTATCTAAATGTAAGGGTAGTAAGCATGTATAATTAATAATGCAATATCATCCAATATATATCGAATTATAAAAACTGATGCAATGAATTAATAATATTTTTAAATAGCTAATATATTCTATATTCCAAGTTTATGCCTGTATGCTTGTGTGTTTTGGTCATAGGCTTTATATGGGCTGAGATCAAGGAGATGTGGGATGGAGGGTTTAATGAGTACGTCCATGACTGGTGGAACCTGATGGACTTTGCCATGAATTCTCTCTATTTGGCCACTATATCTTTAAAGATCGTCGCGTATGTCAAGGTGAGCTCCTCCGTAAATGTTTTGCTGTCGGTTCAGTCATCCACGCTCACACTCGAATGCACGCGAGCACATGCACGCAGACACACTCCAGACTTCATGACCATCTGCAGCTGTCTTAGTCACCCTGCATGGAAGGGGTTCCAGCCCACACGAGTGTGTGTGTGTGCATACATGTGTGAGATGATAAATGGTCCAAGCCATATAATTTATGTTCTGTTTTGTGTTTGAAGACGTTCTCAAGAATTACATTTACAAGCTATAAATGTATGTGTGAATGTTCCTGTCTACATGTATTATCATTTTATAGTATGTTTTCAAAATGTGGGAATACACTGTAAAAAAGACATTTTTTACACTTGCTGTGTCTTTTCATTGTTTGTGAAATTTACTAGCAATTTCTGAGAGAAAATTGTTTCTACGCCATTTTTTTCTGTGTAGAGGGAATTTATTAGACAGTTAATATTGTGGTCTTAGTCCCAATAGAGAACAGAATTTCAAGCAAGAAGAGCTCAGCCATGCCTGGCACTGAAAAGCCAGCCTTATTTCTCTGCCCACTGAAACATGGAATTGAGGGATGGTGCTGAGGGGAGAAGGCGTCTCGTTCCACCCTCAAGTGAAGTTATGCAAGGCAAAAGCTCAGGAAATGTCTTAAGAACCCGTTAGACCTTTGACTCAAAAGCCTGGAAAAAGACTAAGGCATATCCAGAACAAAAAATAATGAAAGAACTTGCACACTTGAACTTTTCCATTATTCTTCACCAAACCATTTGATTTGAACCTACTGATAGTGTTGTGTCATTTGCGTCTGTTGTCTGTATTGTTACAGCACCTCATTCACTCAAGGAATTGTGCAAATCAGGTAATGGTGCAAACACGCCCGCAAAATTAGCGCTGATTGCAAATTGCATTGCAATATTTACTGCAATCCAGGCATTTGAAACAACTCTTTAAAATGCCAAAATTGTGCTTGACTACACAGCACGTCTAGATACATGATAGTTATCACGCTCTTCTTCTTTTTGATCATCACTGCTGCCTTGATCACTAGAAAATGTACACAAACTGCATCAGGCAAATAAGCCAATCCATTCACGTATGTGAATCCGATCCATTGAGCCACATTTGCATAAAAAGGAGGCTTATTTGCTTAGAAACAAATGACTGTGACTTGGCAATGAATTTAAATTTGCATGATGCAGCGCTATACCAGTGCATTTAGCACCTGGTTATGTTGGACTGTGGGTGTTAAAGTATGTGAATAGGGCTAAAAATGGACTTTACACAAATGCACAAATACTTGGCCAACCATCTGTAAGCATGGTCCCATTGCACATACACTAATGATTAAAAATGTAAAAATATGTAGCGCTTCCATTGATAATTATAAGAAACGTTTCTTAAGCAGCAAATCAGCATATTAGAATGATTTCTGAAGGATCATGTGACACTGAAGACTTGAGTAAAGGTGCTGAAAATTCAGCTTTGACATCACAAGAATTAATTATATTTTAAAATTTTAAATCGAAAACTGTATTTTTTAATTATATTTCACAATATTACTGTTTTAACGTATTTATGATCAAATATGTGCAGCCTTGGTGAGCATAAGAGTCTTGCACTACTATTGCATTGTGTTTCTATCATGACTCTCAAATTTGGTCTTGGCGGAATAGATCTGCTACGCTGCTGCTGCTGCTGAATTGCTGCTGCTGTTGCACTGTAAAAAACTATTTGTTGAGTCAACTTAAAATAATTTGTTACCCGGCTGCCCTAAAATTTTAAGTTCAGTCAACTCAAAAAAGTTTAGTTAACTTGAAATGGCGGCCTGGTAACAAGCTTAGCTTTTAAGTTTAACAAGCCACATTTTTTGTTTAGTCAACTCAGATATTAACATTTTATGTTGACTAAACATTTGAGTTGACTGAACTTAAATTTTCAAGGCAGCAGGGTAACAAATTATTTTAAGCTGACTCAACAAATTGTGTTTTTTTTGTTTTTTACAGTGTGGTTATTGCTGTTGTTATAGCAGATCTATACGGATGGAGCTGGGGAAGTTGTAGGGTTTCAGAGGAACTCTGAAATCGCGCTGCGAAATGCTCTAGTGAATGCTAACCAGCCAGTTAAATGTAGAGTAGCAAGCTCATTGGCTGCAACATGAACCAATCAGCTTTAACGCTTGCGTTAATGACCCATCAGCCTGCGCCATCTAGAGTTTCATGACAGAACTTGGCATTTACATACTTGTGTAAAGTGCATTTTAAACCTAACACACAGGGTTTTGTGCTTATTTCAGTGCACTGAAGTGGCACATAGTTCTAACAGTGAAAACAAATAGTGAATTTTTTGTCCTCCCCAGTATAACAGTTCTCGTCCACGAGAGGAATGGGAGATGTGGCATCCGACACTGATCGCTGAGGCTTTGTTTGCCATCGCTAACATCTTCAGCTCGCTTCGGCTCATCTCCCTCTTCACGGCCAACTCTCACCTGGGCCCGCTCCAGATTTCTCTCGGCCGCATGTTGCTGGACATCCTCAAGTTCCTCTTCATCTACTGTCTAGTGCTGCTGGCCTTTGCCAATGGACTCAACCAGCTTTACTTTTACTATGAGACCGAAGCGGCAGATGAACCCAACCACTGCAAGGGGATTCGCTGCGAGAAACAGAACAATGCATTCTCTACGTAAGTTTATCAGCCTGTTATTTTTCTTTTTTTTGTTGTATTATTTTGTTTATTTAGTATTTAAAAACAATGATTTAGATTTATTTTTGACTACTGTGAAGCCTTATACCTGTTTTTGAAAAATGTTAGATTGTTTCAAGGAAGCTTCCTCAACACTGTTTGTTTAGAGCATACATTAATCCTTCCGGCATTGCAACTCCAGGTCAGCCGCAGTCAATACCTGATAGGGCAGCACTGATGCTGCTTCTGCATATTCATCAAGACCTCTTGCTTTTTCAGTGATTTGTTGATCAATGACACATCGATAACCACACAATCATCCAACACCGCACAATAACGCAGGTTCAAGAATCAGCTTGTGAATATTTATGAGAGCAAACGCTGAGAAAGAAGAAGATAAATCTGTGCTGTGCCTCTCAGAAAACTGCAGCTGCTCTGTGAAATATAAACACCTGAAACATGAGCATGTTGTTGAAACGTCTGGGGATTTTCTTGCATTTCCATCAGAATTCATTTTTTTGCCTGCAGCTGCATATGAGCTGTATGTGGCATTACCACACCGAGACATCAAATCCCTCAACCCATATCACATCTGAAGCAGCACGAGCTCCTTCAGGCTTCCTGTGGTGTTTTTCTGAGTTTAGTCAGCGAGACTCTCCTTCACAGATTAAAGTCTTTGACATTCCATGTGACTTGGGCCTTTCATAAAGACACATTGCAAAAAGTATTTTTCTGTTTTTCCAGAAAAACATACCCTGTTAGCTTTTTTCCTTATGTTAAGCTTGTATTGGAAACATATGTACTATTTATCTGCTGATATTTTCACTTTAGGTACTAAAAGTAACCTTTTCTTGGTTAAATAAACATTACTTACATTATCAGAAAAAGAACAAAAATCTATTATATGTTTACATTAACATGTAATATTTATTAAGGCCAAGTATGAATCTCATGAAGTTAGTGTTTTTATGCATTTTACATTTATTCCAAAATAATAACTTAAGGCAGTAACACTTTAAACAATATATTTTTTTATTTGTGAACTTATGTTAAGCCATTCTTTTTTACAGTTACCTTTTAACTATTTTTGAATTTTTTGGATCATCAGTCATCAAAGCTCTGTGAATATTGGTCATAGACATCGAAATTTACTTAAAATTTCACCAAGCTTATAGCAGACTAAAAACTCCCAAAAGATCATGTTTTCTAGTCATTTCAAGTCTTATTTTGATGTAACAAAGTGGTTATATCTAAGTGTTTGAGTTGTTTACTTACTTTTATAAATGAGTCTTTTCATTAAAGCCATTATATTATATATTGTTGTCGTGAATGTGCACGAACATAAGAGGCATTATTTATTGTACCCAATCACAGCCAAATATAACCATATATATATATACAGTGGGTACGGAAAGTATTCAGACCCCCTTAAATTTTTTACTCTTTGTTATATTGCAGCCATTTGCTAAAATCATTTAAGTTCATTTTTTTTCCTCATTAATGTACACACAGCACCCCATATTGACAGAAAAACACAGAATTGTTGACATTTTTGCAGATTTATTAAAAAAGAAAAACTGAAATATCACATGGTCCCAAGTATTCAGACCCTGTGCTGTGACACTAATATATTTTGCTCAGGTGCTGTCCATTTCTTCTGATCATCCTTGAGATGGTTCTACACCTTCATTTGAGTCCAGCTGTGTTTGATTATACTGATTGGA
>JAHKKF010478483.1:0-13351 GCA_019740295.1 Labeo calbasu | reverse complement strand
AAAAAAAACATTTAAATATGTAATTTTGATGATCAAAGATATGTTTTAAGGGCTTAAAATAAAAAATAAAATAGCTGTGATGAAGAAACACCGCTTTTTCAATCACACATTCAAATAATAAATACAGAAATTGTTTATAGTTTAGATCATAATTTAAATTCTATTGTTAATTGAAAGATTGAAGAGTAAAGAGTAGAAGAACAAAAACAGTATGCATAATGGCATTCGAAACAAAACAAATGTGGTAAAAAGTGTGGTAAAAATGGTTTCACAAAAAAAGGAAATGTATTACTTTTAATAAAAACAAACTCCCACCATATATATTATGCTAAATATGATCCCCTATAACACCATGTGTGCAAGTGTTCCTATTTATGTTGGTATTTATGGCGTGATATGTCAGCAGCGATGGTGAATTTGAGACATTACATATTTATTAACAAAACGCACGCACGCACGCACACACACACACACACACACACACACACACACACACACACATCGAAACACTTCCGAGACGACTTAATGACGTCATACAGAGCCTTCGATCTGTAACGAAAAAAGCGTTCTAAATTCTCCTCGCAGGATTACTGACACATTTCTCTGTAGTACTCCGTGGTATCTACTTTCCCTGCCTCCTGTGGTATGTAAAAGTAGGTGAAGTCGATATAGTTGCCCCCCCTGCCGGGCTGTGGTGGTTGTAGGTGTGCAGGGGGGGCCGTGTAGAGTCGTAAATGCCCGGTGTGGTGTAGTGTGTTGTGTGTGGTGGGGGGTGTGACACGGTGATTGACAAAAGAAGGACTGGGTGGTTATTCTCTCTAATCAAATGAGCTTTAATGGTTTATAGCAACCCCACCCGACCCCGTCCTTCATTAGTAATGCTTGTTAATCACTGTTAACACCTGCTATAAACCAGACTGATAAGTAAATAGAATACACATTCAAAGTAATAAGGAAAATAAATTACCAAAGAGTTCAAAATACACTGATGATATTCAATGAAATGCAATAAACTCAGAGCTGAAACTGAATGATTCTTGTGTTGTGGTCTTGATTTAAACACTCATGATTCAAATCTAGCAAGATGATGCAGCATCCACAGACATTAGAGCATGTGACATAAACTTGAAAATATAGTAGACAGAATACAAAAACATAAATCTTACATTCACTGACTGAACTGTGGACTGTAGGCCAATGATAGGCCTAAGAAATAAGAATCAGTGGCATAGCTAGTCAGCCCCAAGCCCATATGCACAACATTTGTGCTGCCCCCCAAACATTATAGGTTAATGTCAGCTCCAATGCTTCTTGTTGTCTTTTCTGAGGTAAGTCACATACATGACTTTTCACAAGCAGTTTTATTGACGGTATAAATGGTTGGAAATAGCCTAATATTTACATTTTCAAGTCACTGTTGGGGAAAGTTACTTTTAAAAGTAATGCATTACAATTTTGCATTGCTCCCTAAAAAAGTAACTAATTACGTTACTAAGTACATTTATGCAGGAGATCACTCTTCAGCTATAAGAAAAACAAAATGTTAGTTTATCTAAAGTAACTTTTGCTTATTAGTATGGTTGAATTGCATCATCGAAGGTCAGCAGCAAAGACACTGGTTAATAAAATGGGATTAAATACATAAAGGATATTTGTTTTATTTAACATATTTAATTATTGCAGGTTTGCGTCGTATTTTGAGTTAGCATTTCACTGTTTTTATTCATTTTGAGGAATACCGAATCTGTTTTTTGTGAGTGAGACGAATTAATGTATGTTCACATTTAGTCTAGAATACAGTAACATCATGTTTACTCCCAGTTTCCCGACAGGAGACTTGACAATCAAAAAACTAGTTACTTGAAAAAAGTAATATTATTACATAACTCGCATTACTTGTAATGTGTTACCCCCAACACTGCTTTTAATATAACATAGCCTTTAAATTCTGTAAATTTGATCACAATATACAAACAATAAATGTGTTTTTCTGCCCTGTAGCGTGAGATCACTGTATTCGCCTCAGTTCAAGCAGCGTGTGAAATGATCATCTTTTTCCTCTTTTTTACTAGTTATAGTACAAAATAAAAATGCATGAATATCTCATTGTTCATGTCTCATTGTTCCGGATACAAATGCAAGCTTTTATTAAACAAAGGCATGGTCAAAACAGGCAGGGTCGACACCAGCAAATAGATACAAACAACACAAGACACGAGAGTAATCCAGAAACGGGCGAGGGTCAATCGGGTAAACCAAACAGACAGATAATAGTCCAAACGAGGGGCGGACAGAGTCCGAAACGGCAAGACAAAGGGTTAATCCACGACAGGCGATAAATCCATGGAAGGCTGAAATCAGACAAGACGAGACAATCAGGCTGGGATCAAGACAAGCATGTAACAAACTAAGAACAAGACTCAACTAGACTAGAAAGTTTGAAATGGCCTTGTAATGTAACTATCACTTTGAGAGTGATAAACTCTCAACAATACTGGCCTGGAATGATAGTTGTGACCTTGTGTTTATACTGTGTGTGATTGGCTGCAGTTGGGTGCATAATGGGTGAAGTGGAGCGTGGGATATGTAATCCAGGGTGTACTGCAACAGTCTGTGTAGTGTGAGATTCAATATGATGGCAAGGCGACCTCTGGTGGCAGGAAGACCGAACAGGACTTGTGACACTCAAGTAATCGATCAATCAGTGTTTAGTCAATAAAACAGCTTGTGAATAGTCATAACAGTCGTAACATAACATTGACCTCAAAAACGTCAAAGACTGGCTACTTTCGATAGCCTTTCGATAAAAGAATATTTTTGTGATGTTTTTATCAGCTCTATGAACTCTGACGGTACCCATTCACTGCAGAGGATCCACTGGTGAGCAAGGATGTAATGCGAAATTTCTCAGAATCTGTTCCTACAGAGTGTTTTCACTACGCATCATCAATCAGCCATATTGGCAGCACAGAACATAAACAATGTCACTGAACCAAACAAAACATATTTTACTGATTATTGCTGCTGAAAATGGTCAATTATTGTCATGTTTTGGGCTTTACTAATTGGTCAGACCGGGAAAAATATTTGGAGTACTACAGACTGCTAAAAGTTTTAACGAATCAAAGAGAAGAGTGCAAAAAAACGAGGAACAAAAGGTGTTTGTGGTTGGCCAAACTAAACCAGGATACCCAAGGCAAGAATCTTGACAACATTCGTGTTTGTTCTTATCATTTCCAGGCAGATAGGTGAAATATTAGGCTAATATCCTAATAAATACGTACTGCTCATACGTATCTTTACCACCTATTAACTTTAGTTTGTCAAAATATTGCGCCCTTTCTTGCTTACTAAGTCGTTCTCTATGTGATTTAGCAGCTTACACACGTTTTTCCTGAGGTTTAGACAGTATAAATTAGCAGAACAATGTATTCAGTAGTGCAATCCATGCTGTTGTTTACATCCAAGCAGTTACTTATAAAAGTAATGCATTACAATACTGAGTTACTCCCTAAAAAAGTAACTAATTACGTTACTTAGTTACTTTTTATGGAGAGTAATGTGCTACTTTACTTTTGCATTATTTTTTAAATCTGGGTAGGCCTTGCTTGTTTGTTTTCAATATAAAAAGTTCTATTTTTGGCAAATGTAAAAGCCTTTTCACACCAAAAGCCTCAGGCTTTGAGAAAAGTAAATTCACATCTGTACAGTAGACCACAGAAGAAAAATATCAACTCTTCAGCAATAAAAAAGGAAAACAAATGTTAGATTATCTTGAGTAATTTTTGCTTATTAGTATAGTTAAATTGCATCATCGAAGGTCGGCAGCAAAAACATACATATTTGTATTATTTAACATATGTAATTATTGCAGGTTTGCGTCATATTCTGAGTTGAATTTTACTGTTTTTATTCATTTTGAGGAACAGTGAATCTGTTTTTTGTGAGTGAGATGAATTAATGCATGTTTATATTTATTCTAGAACTAACATCTCACTCCTGATTTCTCTCAACATGGGGACATGACAGTAAATGGGGGGAAAAGTAACTGGCATTACTTATTTGAAAAAAGTAACTCAGATATTTTCTTGTCAATTAAAGAGTAATGCGTTACTTTAATAGTTACTTGGAGAAAGTAATAATATTACGTAACTTGCGTTACTTGTAATGCCTTACCCCCAGCACTGCATCCGAGTGTCTCCAATATGGCCACGCATCCGGGTAACTGACCAAACCGTGACATAAGTGTAAACAAACTAACCTCCATGATGGATGACCTGAAGCTAAGTACATTTTCAGAAAATTTTCTTAAGTTCTGCCTGTTCAAGTTTGATGTTTACGAATTAATCTAACGAGATAAATTAAGCATATTTTGCGATCGGTGCTATTCATTTTACACCACTTCGCATTTACCTACGCTGAAAGTGGTAAAACGCAGCAGGTCATTACAGGATTGGCTCAGGGGCACACGTGATCTACGTCGACGTTCTGCGGAGGTCTCGTCATCTCTGGCAGTGTCGCGCAGGATGTTCAGCAGCAGAGGGCAGTGTCGCACAGGGGGAGCAGTGAAGTGAGCTTAGTACCTCCCAGTCCTTCCAGTGATGTTTATTTCAGGAAACGGGACAGTCAGTAAATACAACTACATTCTCGGCTGGTCCACGAATCGCAGACGAAGGAAAGCATGCTGATGGTTGTGTGAACAGGACGTGAAGATGGTGTTTGAGTCAGTGGTGGTCGATGTCTTAAACAGGTTTCTGGGGGACTATGTGGTGAACCTCGACAGCTCGCAGCTCAGCCTCGGCATATGGGGAGGTAAATGTGCCAGGTGTCAAATCTAAATGCCTATTTGCTATTCGATTTGCTACAACACACGTGTTTGTGTACATTCGTGATTATACACACATATGGTTGCTTACGTTAAAAGAGCTCGACCTTACGCTGGAATCTGAGAGTCATGCTTTGACATTGAGTACAGGTTTGAACATGCGTTTACAGTAACCCTTAACTAAAAGCTAACCCACTAATGCATGCATAATTTGTGGTTTAAATAGATTGTTACTGAATATAGCAAAAGGATGTTGGTAAGCTACTCTTGGTAGTTATTTGTCACTCTGAATTAGCTTACCTTGACTAGGATTGTTCAACCCCACATGTAAACTCATGTCATCCGTTCACTCCCATGTGGCTCAAAACTGCTTTTTACAGTGGAAGTCAATAGTTGTTATTGCTGTCAAGATATAAAATTGACCAAAAGCTACCATAAAAGTAATTCATGAGACAATTTTCACTTTTGGACTGAACTGTTTATTGTATACAAGTGAAGAGTGATTGACTTTCACTCTGAGACACTGAATACAGCTTCTGTTTATGTGCGTTTCACTGGTTCTTGACACAAAACAAAAGACTGATTTTAGTTTTTAAAAGAAGAATATATTATGACACTAAATGGAGATTATCACAACAATATGTTGTAACACAATAACTCTTTATTCAATTTCTCTTTATTATAAAAACATTATGAGAGACATATGTATCTTAATATGAACTAATAAGGCTTTTGATTTGAATAATGTATTAGTAAATATTAAAAACTAACATTAACTAAAATTAATACGTTATTTACAAGTATATTTTGTAGTTAACTGTTGTTAACAAACCTTAATGTAAAGTGTTACCAAACATTACTACTTTATTCTGAAGTACAAAATAAAAAGTTTTTTAAGTTTTCACTGCTGTATCGATGCTTTTTGTTAATGCCATCAAATATTTGTGAAAACGAAGTTACACAGTTTGTTACAAACCCTCGTTTTACGTCCAGTTAGTAAAAACACCTTCTGTACTAACATCTGTTATATAATCAAAAATGATATGCAAAATCAATTTGATTATATAATATATCAGCAGCATTGTGACATTCTGACTGTGATCAAAATCAATAGATGGAGCTGAAAATCATTTTGAAACCATCCTGCAATTCAGTGGATCTCAAGCTAGGGGCCTGGGGCACACATGGGGCCTCGTGAATTTCCAAGGGGGAATTTTATAATTCATTAATTATATTAGAACTTAATTAAACTCAATTAAAATGCAATTTCCCCCATGAAGAACTGTTTTGTTTAATGTATTTTATTTTACTACATAACAATCTCAGTTTCTCTTAATAAAGAAGTTTGAAAACAAGCTTGAAAAAAAGGAGGGCTTGGGTGATTACTGCCATAGTTTCATGATTCATTTATTGTAGTCAGTGTTGGGAAGTTACTTTGAAAATGTAATAGGTTACGGCTTACAAGTTACCCTATTTAAAAGGTAAAAAGTAGTGTCACTATTTCATTTACTTTATTAATGTATCTGATTACATTTGAATACTTTTTGATTGTTTTTCTAAATTACTTTAAATGTCAGGAGGCATTGTGCACATCAAAAACAGACAAAGCAACACAATTAGATTATGCATATTCCTAAATTACAGTTACAGTTACATCTATTTTGAAATTAAATTATGAACATCTGTTGCGTGTAACTAGTTACTCCCAAACACTGATTGTAATGAATGTTAAATTCATCAACACAAGGAAAAAGGAGTACATGGATGTTCAAACTTCCCCCATCCGGTATAGTTTTATGATCTGCCATGTGTCTTATTGACTTGCTGATAAGTAGCTTTTAATGCAACAGTAAATATTTGCTCAGTGATATATGAATTATTTTAAACAATGGCTCATAATATTCAGCGCTATATGTTGTGTCAATGTTTTTTTTACAGGTGATGCAATATTAAGAAACCTTGAGATAAAGGAAAATGCGTTGGTATGTTGCTTTATGTTTCATATTAGACATGCACTGTAATGTCATTTTGTTGTCTAATGCTTTTTGAAGTTGTGCTTCAATGTGACTTTTATTTCTAAAACAGAGTCAACTGGACATTCCTTTCAAAGTC
The DNA here is from genome assembly GCA_019740295.1 of Labeo calbasu. Lineage (NCBI taxonomy): Eukaryota > Metazoa > Chordata > Actinopteri > Cypriniformes > Cyprinidae > Labeo > Labeo calbasu. Next base: position 6,414 of record JAHKKF010478483.1, on the reverse strand, counting down.
AGAGCAGGACACATAGGTAAGTGTCATATCATGGTTGCTGACGTATATATTTTACTATTTCATGTTGCTTTGTAAAAACAAGTCTGCACTATAATGGCGTTAATTATAATTTGAGCTCATTCAGTGAATGTTTTTGTCTTTGTCAGGTCGTTTGGAGTTGAAGATCCCTTGGAAGAACCTGTACACTCAGTCTGTGGAGGCCACGCTAGATGAAGTTTACCTGCTCATCGTGCCTACAGCTAGTAAGACCTGAACTGATATGTACATAGATCCATAAAGAAGTCTCTAAGTCTGCATTTATTTGTTAAAAAAAACAGTAATATAGTGAAATATTATTACTGTTTAAAATAACTGTTTTCTTTTGTAATATGTTTTAAAATGTAATTTATTTCTGTGATGCGATGTTTAATTTTTAGCATCATTACTTCAGTCTTCAGTGTCACATGATCCTTCAGAAATCTTTCTGATGTGCTGGTTTGCTGCTCAGTTATTATTGGTACTGCAATGTTAATAATGGTTCATCTTGTTGTCAATGTTAAATTTTGATGAACAGAATGTTCAAAAGCAGTTATCTGAAATGTTTTGTAACATAAATGTCATTTTATGTGTCCTTGCTGAATGAAAGTATTTAGCTTTTATGTTTACGTTTAAATGTTCCAAAATTGAATGGTAGTTTGTCAGAATTTTTTCACAGCAGCAAAAACGATATTAACAAGAAAGTGTCGGCATATCTGAATGATTTCTGAAGGATCATGTGAAGGCTGGAGTTGTGATGCTGAAAATTCAGCTTTGCATCGCAGGAATAAATTTCATATTAAAATGCATAATAACAGTCCGCAATATTACATTTCAACTGCATTTTTGAACAAATTAATGCATCTCCGCTAAGCATACACACGCTTTCGAGTCCAGTATAGTTCTTGGAGGTCTCATTCTTTAACATCTGCCATACTGCAAAACCTGCATTACATTGAGCCTGAATCGCGGCCAGCAATAGTGCAAGATCTGGCAGACTTTATCACATTTTACTCTTATGGTTGGTCCTTTTACTGTTTAGGAGGAAAATAATCTGTCCTAATTGGATTGCAGTTTAATTGAATTCAGTTCAGTTCAGTTTAAGTTAATATTGTTCCAAAGCCTTACAGACCCCTGGTAAAGTCACTGTGGCAAGGAAAATCATATGTCGTCATGATGTTATTAGTATTTGTGTTGTATAATCATTGTCGGTTATAATGAGTACTAATGTTCATTTCATGAAATATAACAGTTATTTTAATGCCAGGCCTCATAGAAGATCATTGCATGCATGTGGTTCTGCCGGTTTTGACTTCTTGTTTCTCTGTTAATGCAGGTATAAAGTATGACGCAGAGAAGGAAGAGAGACAGCTACAGGAAGCTCGGCAGAGGGAGCTGCAGCGTATCGAAGAGACCAAACAGAAAGCAGCAGAAAAAGGTGCAGTCAATCATTTGAGCCTACTTTGGTTGTATATAGAGGTAGCGCAGTTTGTGAATTTGCATATGTGTTCTTGTATTCAGAGAATCCAAAGGCAGAGAAGCAGGACACGTTTGTGGAGAAACTGGTTACGCAGGTGATCAAAAACCTGCAGGTGAAGATCTCCAACATACACGTCCGCTATGAGGATGATGTGAGTACTTTTGACATCTGCGATCTCTGCAATTCTTCAGCTTGGAGCTTTTATATATTAAAACCTGTATATAATGTACGTTTTTTGTGTTTACGTCTTTAATACTGAATGATATGAAGTGGAGCAGACTTTTTGCCCTTACTTTCTCAATGTTACCCATGTGTTCAGGTCACCAATCCCAATGCTCCGCTCTCATTCGGAGTGTCCTTGCAGAACCTCAGTCTCCAGGTACGCCTATAATTAAAATAATAAATAAATGATTAATGTATGACATTATTGAATCTCTTAGACATAGTCTTAGTCATATTTAAAGGGATAGTTCACCAAAAAATGAACGTTGCACCATGATTTACTCACCCTCAAGCCATCCTAGGTGTATAAGACTTTATTCTGTCAGACAAATACAGTTAGAGTTATATTATAAAAATGTCCTGACTCTTTCAAGCTTTATAATGGCACTGATTGGGTGTTGAGATTTTGAAGTCTAATAAAGTGCATTCATCCATCATAAAAAGTGCTTCACACAATCCGGGAGGTTACTAAAGGCCTTCTGAAGCAAATCGATGCATTTGAGTTACATCCATATTTAAAACTTAAAATTATAATTGGTGTTGTGTGTATATAACAGCAAAAAGTATTTTACATTAAGAAAATATTTATAGAATATATTATTTAATTAAATTGTAATTAATGTATTAAAAATTAATTAAAATGTAACATTTTGTACATATTTTCTAAAAATTATAAAATTAAAAGTACATTTTTTCTGTATACCTAAAACAGCAAAACGTATTTAGCATTTAGAAAATATTTATAGAATATATTATTTAATTAAATTGTAATTAATGTATTAAAAAAATATTAAAGTGTAACATTTTGTGCATATTTTCTAAAAACTATAAAAAGTACAAATTTTCTGTATACATAAAACAGCAAAAAATATTTTAATTAAGAAAGTATTTATAGAATATATTTTTTTATTAAATTGTAATTAATATATTACATTTATTAAAGTGTAACATATTTTGTACGTTTTCTAAAAATTATAAAATTTAAAGTACAATTTTTCTGTATACATATAAGCATTTTAATATAAATATACTATTAATTTAAATATAAAATATATTTGCATGTAATAAATGATTTTATGAACACAATATATTGTTTTTGATATTGTGAAATACGACCTAGCCAAGTTTTTGTGTGATTTCTAAAAGTCTCTATGATTAACAATAAGCCATGAGAGACTGTACATTACAGTTACATTTTCTTGCTATAAAACATGACTAGGCAGTGCGACTATTTTACCTTCAAACATGGCTCATTCAGTCAGATTTTAGACTCAAAACTGTTTCTATTAAAACATTTTTGTTTCAATTTCCAGACAACTGATCAGAATTGGATCCCTTGTCTTCTGGATGAGAAAGCCAAGTTGTTTTTCAAGGTTAAAACATGTCTTATTCATTTTTACAGTTATGAATAGCAAAGTTCACAAGTATTATTCAATAATACAGCTTGTTACTTCATTTAGTTTGTACGTCTGGACAATCTGTTTGCGTACTGGAATGTGAATTCAGAGCTGTACTCCAACCACAACCCTGATGAGGCTCTGGTAGGTCTTCAGATCTGTTTCGAGTCTGAAGAAAGGATTTTGCACATTTTAATTGTTTGTACATCTGTATTTTTAATAGCGATACCTGAAGCACAGTGTAGCCATCCAGAACGCTATCCCTCAGGATTATCATTTCAGTAAGTTCCAGCTTTCTTTCGTTCACAAATTGAGTGTATTCAACAGTTTTTCAGTGCCAACCAACTTTGTTTTTGTTTTTGCTTTAGTCTTTCGGCCAATATCTGCAAACGCCAAACTGCGTATGAATCCGCGCTCCGATGTGGACTTCTCCTCACCGAAAGTGGATCTAGTGGTCAACCTCCCTGAGGTGGCTGTTGAACTCAGCCGGCCACAGGTGTGGAAGACATTCATTTAATTTTGTGGAGCTCAGTGAATAAAATATTGACACTGTTTTTTGAATTTAATTCTGGCTTAACTTTTTTTATTGTTTTCTAGTACGTAAGCATTCTGGAGCTGTTGGGGTCTGTGGATATGATGACCCGTAATCTTCCATACAGGAAGTATCGGCCGAATGTGGCAGTTCACACTAATGCGCGTCAATGGTAAGTGCATTTGGAGATTGTGGTCTTGACTAATTCCCTTTGTTATTACGTTTGCTGAGGCTTTTTGCTTAGTCATATTTGTGGCTATTGTAGGTGGCGATATGTGATCACAGGCGTTTTGGAGGTCAACGTCAAGCCCCGCCTTCACATGTGGTCGTGGCAACACATCCGTAGCCATCGGCAACATGTAAAAAAGTACAGAGAGATCTATAAGAGCAAAATCACCAGTAAAAAGCCTGCAGAGAGTCTGCTGAAGGAGCTTGAGGTGGGTGAGCACAGAGCATGCTTAGTAAAGGCACAGTTCACACAATGAAATTCTGCTGTGATTTACTCACTCTCATGTTGTTCCAAACCCATATGCTGTTAGTTTTTCTGTTGAGGAGGCATATGGCTGTTTTTGTTTTTTGTTTTTTTTTGGAGTTTAACAGCCAAGATCACTATGAATTGTCATTAGCCCCTTGTATATTGATATGAAATGATCAGAGCTACTGTACAGGTGAACACAAAAATGTGCTGTTCACACAGGCAGTGGCATTCTGTCTTTTTACCAGTAAAGCACCATTCACACATCAGTTTCAAAATACCGGTAAATTCTGTGACATCATTTGTAAACACAGAGGGGTATACACAGTCAGTATTGTTGTTGAGGTTTTTATTTTTGTGTTAAGCGTTCACATTCATGCAGCTGCTTCAAACCGAACTACACAGCACGTGTATGCGTCATCAGCATACACAGAATGTTATGATTGGGCCTGAGTAGACGTCTCATGTCATAAGACATGCTCATACCGGTAATTTTGATTTGCGCTCACACAGAGCAGATTATCACTAATTTACTGGTAATGTTAAAACTTTTCATACCGGTAAATTATTTTGAAAAGGTCCTGTTCACACATGATCTTTTAAAGGGGTCATCGGATGCCCATTTTCCGCAAGTTGATATGATTCTTTAGGGTCTTAATGAAAAGTCTATAATATACTTTGGTTAAAAATTCTCAATTGTGTAAATCAACACCCTTTTTACCTTGCCAAAATGAGCTCTACAAAAATCAACCGATTCTGAGGGATTGTTCCTTTAAATGCTAATGAGCTCTGCTCACTCCGCCCCTCTCTTCTCTCTGTGGAGCGACGAACTGCTCCGAGAGATTGTTTGCTTTAGCCGCATTTAGCGCGTTTAGCTGTGAAACTTGCTAACTAGCACATTATTAGGAAAGGTGATTGCAGAGATTCATAAAAAAACCCTTATACTCACTCCTGCTGTAGGTGAAGCTGGATCACGATTGATTTACGCGAACATAGACGCATTTTTGTAGATCGGGAGGCGCATTCCCTTCACAAACAAACGTAATCTGCATCTTCAGTGGCTCACGTGTCAGGAGTAAATGACGACCACTATGTTCATTATTACATCCAACAACACAACACCTCAATCGCTCAATCTTGATATTCTAGTCTAACTTACATCCCTGCTCCGGGATCGAAACAATGGAGGTTGGACTGTTACAGCTGATCTGAGGTAAGACGCTCATGTCAATCGTGAGAGCGGCCTCTGTCGTTGTGATGCCACACTGACAGGCATCTGAGAATGGCTCGACGTTCAAACAACATGTAAAAGTGAACTTTGCATCCGATGACCCCTTTAACGGTAATTTACTGGTAATTTACTGGTTATTTTTTTGTTGTTGTTTTTTTTTTTTATAGTTTTGAAGTTTGAACTAGCAAATATGGCTGTTTTTTTTTCAACAGCCATGGTCACTATGAACTGTCAAATATAATAGTGTTTTTTTTTTTTGTGTTTGTTTTTGTTTGTCAGCTGTGGTCTCTGAACTGGCAAATATGGCTGTGTTTACTGGCAAATACAACTTTTTTTATTGTTTGGTTACATTGAATTGAGAAATATATCTTTGTTTCTTGTGTGTTTTATTTATTTATTTATTGTTTTGTTTATTTTGTTTTGTTTGTCAGCTGTGGTCTCTGAACTGGCAAATATGGCTGTGTTTATTGTTTTTGTTTTGTCCATTTGTATGTTTTGTTTTGGAGTTTGTCAGCTGTGGTCACTATAAACTGTCTTTGTGAACTGACAAATATGCAAATATGGCTGTGTTTTTTTTGTTTTGTTTTTGAGTTTGTCAGCTGTGATCACTGTAAACTGGCAAATATGGCTGTTTTTGTTTTGTTTTTGAGTTTGTCAGCTGTGGTCACTGAACTGGCAAATATGGCTGTTTTTGTTTTGTTTTGTTTTTGAGTTTGTTAGTTGTGGTCACTGAACTGGCAAATATGTCTGTTTTTGTTTTGTTGTGGAGTTTGTCAGCTGTGGTCACTGTAAACTGGCAAATATGGCTGTTTTTGTTTTGTTTTGTTTTTGAGTTTGTCATCTGTGGTCACTGTGAACTGGCAAATATGGCTGGTTTTGTTTTGTTTTTGAGTTTGTCAGCTGTGGTCACTGTAAACTGGCAAATATGGCTGTTTTTGTTTTGTTTTGTTGTGGAGTTTGTCATCTGTGGTCACTGTGAACTGGCAAATATGGCTGTTTTTGTTTTGTGTTGGAGTTTGTCAGCTGTGGTCACTGTGAACTGGCAAATATGGCTGTTTTTGT
>JAHKKF010478482.1:0-10863 GCA_019740295.1 Labeo calbasu | reverse complement strand
AAAAAGTCAGAATTGTGAGATAAAATGTTGCAATTACCTTTTTTATATTTGTATTCTTTTTATCTTGCGGCAGAAACAAGTTTCCACGGTTTTCACTATATTTTGTTGGTATTTCGAACGCAATGACAACCCGACTATTTTTTCCCACTTTAATCAGCGTGTTTTTGCTCTAAGAGTGCTTGAATGCTAAAATGTTGGAGGATTTCACCAGAAGTGGCATGTGCCATAAGATACCTTCATAAGCAAGATATATTGGCGAGCCCCTGGATTCCAAATTCCCCATTATATATCAGAAATTGACAAAAAGCCACCTCAGTTATGAACCTTGTCCTCACATGGAGTGCACTTAAGAGGAAATAGCAATCTGAGGCTCATAACGGAGAGGATATGTGTCTCCAAAGCAGCGATGGTGAGTACCTCTTGAGTGCCATCTGTCAAAATGAGCTACATGGCCCTTTAAAACCTCTGAGCCGGAGGAGATGTCGCGGATCGCTCAGAATTTCCACCACGGATCGATTCCAGCTAAGAAAGTCCTGGCAGAATACACAAGGCCTTCAGACAGCGGCTTTATGAATAATTCATCGGCGTGGCAAGAACGAGTGTTCCCTAATAAACATCTCTATGAGGTCTACAGGTCTTTCCACTCGCGTGCCATCTGCAGCTTCCTTCACACGGGCCGAGAAAAGCCAATAAGTTTAACGTGTGGCTAATGAAATCACTCTCATTGTCATCTATCAAAGATGCAGCTGAGGAATAAATGCAGAAGGCCATTCGATAGTTTATTATAATGTAGAACATTTTAAAAATATTCATTATGTTTTTATTGATTCGATGAAGCTCTCATAGAGGCCTAAGGCAGTCACTTAAGCACTTTTTGGCTATAGAATCTAATAAACTAACATAACATGTCACAAACAATGACAAAAGACACTGTATAAGATAAAACATTATGCTAGCAGAGAAAATTAGATTACACACAAATATGAAACTTTTAACACTCTAATAAAACCATAAAAAGGTTACAAAACATGTTTAAGTCATTTTTCACCTCAAAAATATTAGGATATTTTGCTTTGTGGCTTTGCGAAGTACATTTATCCCTAAATTCGCATTAGGATATTTTAATTTCACTTAATTTCTTATTGTTTTTAATGGTGATTCTCATTCGATTATTAAAGTAAATGTTTTCGTTATTTTTAACCAATTACTTTGATAAGAATAATTTATCAGAATGTAGAATTTTCTTTTTAAATCATACATTTTTAATAATTTGACAAAGCTTTCATAGTGACCTAAGTCAGTCACTAAAATACCTTTTGGCAATAGAAAGTTTAAAAAAAAATTACATCACAAACAATGATAAAAGACACTAAAATATAAAACTATATACAGAAAGTTTGTTTTAAAAATTAGAAAAATATTAGACTTTTAGCATTTTAATAAAGCCACAATAATTTCAAAAACATGTCATTTTTCACCTAAAAAACTTTTAGGATATTTTGCTTGGAAACACTATGAAGCACATTTAAGCACACTAAATTTGCATTCTGACATTTTAATTTCATTTATTTTGTAATTCTTATTATTTTTAATGGTGATTCTTATTAGATTATTAAAGCAAATGTTTTAAATCATTTTTAGTGATTGACCTTTTTAAGAATAGTTTATTAGAATGTAGAACATTTTCTTTTTTAAATTATTACATTTTTACTAATTCATTGAACCTTTTATACTGGCCTAAGGCAGTCACTAAAGCACTTTTTCATAATAGAAACTAATAAAAAAAACATTATATTACAAACAATAATAAAAGACACTAAAACATAAAACTAGATAAAGAATGTTTGCTTTAAAAATGACACAAATATGAGACTTTAGGCGCTTTAATAAAGCCATAACAATGTCAAAAACATGTTTAAGTCATTTTTCACCTCAAAACAATTTAGGATATTTTGCTTTGTAACTTTACGAAGCACATTTCTCCCTAAATTTGCAATGAAACATTTAAATGTCATTTACTTTGTAATTCTTATTATTTTTAATGGTGATTCTCGTTTGATTATTAAAGTAAATTATTTAAATTATTTTTAATCACCTTGAAAAAAATAGTTTATTAGAATGTAGATTTATTTTTTTTAGTTATACATTTTTATTAATTTGATGAAGCTTTCCTGCCTAAGGCAGTCACTGAAGCACTTTTTGGCAGTAGAAACTAATAAAAATAGTTACATCAACAAACGATGATAAAAGGTACTAAAATATAAAACTAAATACAAAAAGTTTGCTTTAAAAATGACACAAATATTAAACTTCCAGCGCTTTAATAAAGCAAAACCAATGTCAAGTCATTTTTTACCTCAAAATATTTTTGGATATTTTGCTTTTATGACATCATGAAGCACATTTCTCCCTAAATTCACATTTAGACATTTTAATTACATTTATTCTGTAATTCTTATTATTTTTAATGGTGATTCTCTTTCGTTTATTAAAGTAAATGTTTTAAATAATTTTTAGTTTTTTAACAACATTTTAATTTCATTTACTTTGTTATTCTTATTATTTTTAATGGTGATTATCATTTGATTATTAAAGTAAATGAAATATAATAATTATTAATCAAGTACCTTGATAAAATATAGTTTATTAGAATGTAGATTTTTTTTTTTAATTATACAGTTTTATTAATGTGATGAAGCTTCCAAGTGCTTTACAGTCAGTAAAGCACTTTTTGGCAGTAGAAACTAATACAAAAATTTACATCAGCAAACGATGATAAAAGACTCTAAAACATAAAACTAGATACAAAAAGTTTGCTTTAAACATGACACAATTATTAAACTTTTAGCGCTTTAATAAAGCTAAACCAATGTCAAAAACAAGTTGAAGTCATTTTTCACCTCAAAATATTTTAGGATATTTTGCTTTGTGACATTATGAAGCACATTTCTCCCTAAATTCGCATTTTAATTTCATTTATTTTGTAATGCTTAATATTTTTAATGCCGATTCTCATTCGATTATTAAAGTAAATGTTTTAAACAATTTTTAGTGATTGACTCTGTTAAGAATAGTTTATTAGAATGTAGAATGTTTTCTTTTTTAATTTATTATATTTTTATTAATTCAATAATCCTTTCCTACTGGCCTAAGGCAGTCACTAAAGCACTTTTTCACAACAGAAACTAATAAAAAAAACACTACATCACAAACAATGATAAAAGACACAATAAAACATAAAACTAGATATATAATAAATAATTATAAAATATAATTAACTATTTTTTTCTATAACCCAACATCATGAGATCAAGCCTTAAAACACCAACACTTTGCATTTTATAAGACTATAACCATGTATTATTGTTACAGTACTGCTTTAATAAAAACAACACCATGCGCAACACAGCTAAAAATCAATACCAAGGTCATTCGTATACATTCAGAGCTCATTAAATCGCATTTGCCGTGGCTCACGACCAAAAATAGAAATGTAGTTGGGTGTTCTTCACCGTGACTACATAATTTACTATGTGTTGTTTCTATGCTTTGCTTTCTCTCAGTACCATGCCTGGCATTCAGCTCATACAGTTTCACACTGACTCACTCGCTTTGCCGTTCTGTGAAAATGAGATGTGATTTGCATGTTAACAGGCCAGTGCAGTATGCCATTTTTTCTTTTTTTTCATCTGCAACATTATTTTAATACAGGCACCTCATTGGTAGGGCGTCTCGCAACAATTTCTTAAGCCTTCTGGGAGATGTCGCTAACAATTCCTGACGTTGTCTGCATTGCAATGTGCGTAGACAAAACAGCTTTCCTCTCTGGAGCAGTACAAGAAATAGAGCCTAATACGTTGTCTAATAACATGACAGCAAATTTAGTTAGATGAGTAAAGTTTGAGAACAAACTCTGAGTTGGCTTGAGACTAACCTGAAAGTTTAAAGCAGTTGTAAAAGTATGAAAGTTGATGTTGCTATCATGATTTATCATGATTTACGTTTTAACATGTTGTTAGCATGTTTTAACATAATTATGTAGTTGCTTGCATTTTTATAGGCTGATTACAATGTTGTTAGCACGTTACTAGCATGTTGTTAGCATGATTAGCAAGTTATTAGCATGATTCTAGCATGATTAGCAAGTTACTAGCATGTTGTTAGCATGATTAGCAAGTTATTGTCATGTTTAAAGCCTGATTAGCATGTTGCTAACATTTTTCTAACATGATTAACATGTCACTAGCATGTTTTCTAACATTATTAGCTTGTTATTAGCTTGTTGCTAGCACGTTATTAGCATTACTAACATGTTACTAGCATGATTAGCATGTTATTAGCATGTCATTAGCATGATTAGCCAGTTACTAGCATGTTGGTAACATGATTAACAAGTTACTAGCATGATTAGTGTGTTATTAGCATGTTATTAGCATGATTAGTAAGTTACTAGCATGACTAGCCAGTTACTAGCATGATGTTAGCATGATTAGCAAGGTACTAGAATGTTGTTAAGATGATTAGCAAGGTACTAGAATGTTGTTAGGATGATTAGCAAGTCCATAACATGTTGTTAGCATAAGCAAGTTGCTAGCATGTTTCTAGTATGATTAGCATATTACTACCATGTTGTTAGTATGATTACCATGTTGCTAGCATGTTTCTAGCATGATTAGCATGTTACTAGCATGTTATCATGATTATCAAGTTACTAGCTTGTTGCTAGTATGATTAGCAAATTACTAACATGTTGCTAGCATGATTAGCAAGTTACTAGCATGTTGCTAACATGTTTCTAACATGGTTAACAAGTTAGTAGAATGTTACTACCATGATTATCAAGTCACTAGCAAGTTGTTAGCATGATTAGCCAGTTGTTAGCATGTTGTTATCATGATTAGCACTTACTAGCATGATTAGCATGTTACTAGCATGTTGTTAACATGATTAGCCAGTTATTAACATGTTGTTAGCATGATTAGCAAGTTACTAGCATGATTAGCATGTATTAGCATGTTGTTAATATAATAAGCAAGTTGGTAGCATGTTGCTAGAATGATGATCTTGTTGCTAACATGTTTCTAGCATGATTAGCATATTACTAGCATGTTGTTAGCATGATTAGCATGTTACTAGCATGTTGTTACCATGATTAGCAAGTTATTAACATGTTGCTAGTATGATTAGCAAGTTACTAACATGTTGTTAGCATAATTAGTCATTTACTAGCATGTTGCTAACATGTTTCTAACATGGTTAAAAAGTTAGTAGCATGTTACTAGCATGATTATCAAGTTACTAGCAGTTGTTAACATGATTAGCATGTTTTTATCAGCTAAAACCAGTTGATTCAGTAAAAACTAGCTAAAAAACAGCTAAACCAGCCTAGGCTGGTTGTCTAGTCTTAGCTGGTTTAACCTTGGCTGGTCTTTTAGCAGGTCTCCCAGCTTAGCCAGCTAAGACCAGCCTGACAAGCAAAAAAATGGCCAAAACTACATGAAACCACTTTAAAACCAGTCTGTGAGACGAGCTAAAGCTTAGGCTGGTTTTATCTGTTTTTTTAAGCAGGGAGTTTTTACGCTTTGCTATAGCAATAAACAGCTTAGATGCACCATACTGTATGTCTCTTTGTGTAAAAGTTTTCACCCCCTCAATGAAAGTCTATGGGATTTTAGGTGGTTTTGATAGTCTGGTTTTCAAAAACCGTAAGCCGGATCAGTTAGAAAAGATATAGCAACCTGAGTCAGACCAGTCTGAAGGTCTGGCCTGAGTTTGGTGGTTATAGCTTTAAAATTGGTCTCAGAAGAAGAAAAAGAAGTTTAAATTGCATTTAAGTCGAAGATGTTCTTAAAGGAACAGTTTACTCTAAATTCAAAATTATTCCAAATGCATACAAGCTTGTCTGTGAGGAGATGCTGACGCTGCTCTTTTTCACCCAACGAACGGTTATAGTAGCTGTCAAGCTTCAATAAGGATGAAAAAGCACCATAAAAATCCCATAAAGAGCAAACTGTAGCACTCAAAACTCAGAAGAATGAAAGTCATGCCTGTTTGGACTGACACAAAGGTGAGTAAACGATGACAGAACGTTCGTTTTTTCCATGAACTATTCCTTTAAGATCACCTAGTCAGCAAATGAGTCGATTTGTCAAGCTCCAGCTAGAGGCCTGGGTATTTTCGGCTTACCTCCAGGGAAAGATCTTCAGCACAGCACAGCATGGAGGTCAAGCCATGGGGAAGGAGGCAGGGGAGTCTTAGCAGATGCTGGTTAAGGGCTGCTGTTTTTCTTTTCTTCCTTTCTTTATTTCAGTACAAGGTTTTTGGCCCTCAGGCCCAGCCAGAGTCCTAGAGCTGCTGGAATAAAATGAGGAATTAGTAAGGTACAATGATTTGATTATCAAGGTTGATCTAGATTTTTTTCTTTGATATATTTCTGCTCTTTTTGGCCTCCAAACTCGATTTAGCATGCAGGCAGCGTGCTGCGCTTTCACCGTTTGCGCGGTAAAAGCTTCTCTGAAAAGTTGTTTCTTTAATTTCATCTCCTGCTGCTGCAGTGTCATTTTTGAAATGTCCCACCATGAACATTGCACTTTCAAGACGCTAAAAACAGGAAAAAATCAAGACCCGGGCATTCTGTTTCATTCAGAGAGATCCGTCAAGCTGTTTTTTAGAATTTACTTGCATTGGTCTGGTTTCAAATGGTGGAAAATGCAAATAAAAATAATTAATAGGCTTCAACCATTAAAAAAAAACACCCAAAATGAAGTTCTGTCATCATTTACTCCACTTCGTGTCTTGATGTTTAACAGAATGTTATGGTATAATATTAAGTGCTTCAAAGCCATATGAAACCTTTGCCTTTATGAAATGTAAGTTATTCATTGAAAATATTGATAGCTGTGGTAACTATTCACCTTCATTGTACAGTAAAGATCAACTTGGAAATTCTGCTGTGAATAACGCCTTTTGTGCTACATGGAAGGGAGCTATTGAAATGGTTTCAAAAGAATAAATTATGATTAAAGTTTCATTTTTAGGTGAACTATTTCAGTTAAATGGCCTATTTTTTGTTCTTTTTAAAGGGTTTGCATTCAGATTAGTGTGGCACAAATTCATCCAGCTAGCATGAATTGATTACAATAAAACAATTTAAATAATTAATATCAATGTATTTGAAAATGTATTCATGAGTTGATTGACTCATTAATATTAATCTAAATATAATATAAATATATTAATATAAACATTATATTCATATCAGTCTCAACGCAGTATTGTTACAGTGTTTAATATTATATTACACAATACAAATACTACAAACAAACTAATACAAACATACAAATAAATTCTTTTTAACTTTCATTTTACCATTTCAGGTCTTCACAGCAACCTGTCAAATTACTGAATGTACTGTAATAATACATTAGTTGTTTTTTTTTTTTTTTTTTAATTCAATCAATTATTAAGAGATGCTTTAGATTATCAAAATATAATGAAACCATTAAAATTGAATTTGGTAAAAATGTATTTCATAGTGCCTAAAACTTTTAATAAATTGCTGTTAAACTGTGTAAGGTTCTTGATTTCAATTAACTGGATAATTTCAATTTCAATTTAATTTAACCATTAAAATAGAAAAACTAAAATGGAAAAAACAGAACTTTGAAAAAATAAAATAAAATGGATAAAAAAAAAAAACAGTTTAAAACAGCTGCTCTACGAGACATTTTGGCCTCTTCACGTGAAAACTAACAATTCCATGATTTTTATTAAATGGACATGCTTTTTATTAATATTTACATTTAATTTAACCATTATAACAAAGCCTAGAAAAAATAAAATGGAAAAAATGGAACCCAGAAAAACTGTAATGGTTAAAAAAAACAAATTTCCAGTGATTTCAATTACCTAATTGGACATGCTTTTTATTAATCTATACATTTAATTTAACCATTAAAACAGCCTAGAAAAATAAAATTTAAATATTTACGAGACATGATGATTTCAGTTAATTTGAAATGCTTTTTATTAATATGTACATTTAATTTAACCATTAAAACAGAGTCTAGAAAAATTTAAATGGAAAAAATGGAATCCAGGAAATATTAAATGGAAAAAACGGAACTGTAGAAAAAATCTAATTAAATTTGGGAAAAAAATAAAATGGATAAAAAGACATTTTCAGTGTCTGAAGCAGTTTAAAACAGCTGCTCTACAAGACATTTTGGCCTCTGTATGTGAAAACTAACAAATCCATGATTTTAATTAATTGGACAAGCTTTTAAATGCATTTAAATTTAATTTAACCGTCAAAACAGCGTCTAGAAAAATTAAAATGGAAAAAATGGAATCCAGAAAATTTAAAAAGGAAAAAAAAAGAACTTTGGAACAAATAAAATGGAATTTGAGAAAAAATAAAATGGATAAAAAAAAAAAACATTTCCAGTGTTTGACGCAGTTTAAAACAGCTGCTCTACAAGATATTTTGGCCTCTGTATGTGAAAACTAACAAATCCATAATTTCATTTAATTTGACATGCTTTTTATTAAAATTTAAATTTAATTTAACCATTAAAACAGTCTAGAAAAAATAATACAGAAAAAATGAAATCCAGAAAAATTTTAACAGAACTGTGGAAAAAATCAAATAGAATGTGGGGAAAAAAATAAAATATTTTCAGCGTCTGAAGCAGTTTAAACCAGCTGCTATACAAGACATTTCGACCTCGGTATGTGAAAAATCCATGATATTAATTACCTACTTGGACATGCGTTTTAATAACCTTTAAGTCTAGAAAAATATAATTGAAAAAATGAAATCCAGAAAATTTAAAATGGAAAAAAAGAACTTTGGAACAAATAAAATGGAATTAAGAAAAAAATTAAATTGATAAAAAACATTTCCAGTGTTTGAAACAGTTTAAAACAGCTGCTCTACGAGACATTTTGGCCTCTGCATGTGAAATCTAACAAATCCGAAAATACTTGGTTAGTCATGCATTGCTGCTTTCTAGAGAACCCATCAATCCCCCAGTTGTAATGGTTTTATCTTTTCTTCAGGACTTTGAAAAGAAATATTGAATCCTGGTAATTGCATTTAGTGGCCAACATTGAGAGCAAAACAATCTAAAGCAATTTACATCTCTTCCATTGTAAGCCTCATCTTTTTCTTCCTCGTTCCCTGCAAGAGAGATTCTGAAGACACAAAGCACACAGTCAATATGGTCAAATTAAAACGCCGGGTTTCCAACAATACGACCAGCCTTTAGATTCATAATGTTAGCGCACGACTGCTTCCAAACTATTCAGCTCAGAAACAGTTTGCTAGTTTAAGAGCATTATCTGCAGGAATAGCAGAAGCATTAAACTATTACATTTGAAAGCATTCGGTTTAGTAGCTGCGGATAAGCTCAAAAAAAAAGCATCAAGACGTATGTTTTGTAAATTGCCTATTGCATTAACTCAGTTTTGGAGTTTGCAGAGGTTTATTTGAACAGAACATAATGCAATGTGATCTCCCATCCTGAGGCTAATTCATCCATGGCCGTTCTGTGCACGTTACTACATGCTGAGCTCTACTTCACACATTGAATTTCACAACCCATCTGAAACGTCTAAAATAAAACCATTATTTGTCATCGTTAAATCTGCATTATGCACGGCTGACTCATACAATTTTGCTTCATATATGTGTGTGTGTCATTACAATGACTGGGACATGTTTATTAACTCTAAATGTGAGCAAGAGAATATCTCGACATGTCTTCATCCATTAGCGAACTATCCTGGCCGACTAACCTTCTGCGTTTTCCCCGACTGACATCTTTAACCTTTTCTTTAATAAAACGCCGCAATTGTAACTATAACTTGGCTATTGCTGTAAAACGGTTTATTGTGGTCTGCACCGGTCACAGTGGCCCGGAACCTCGTGTACTTATCACCATCATAATAGCTAGACCGTCTGGGCCGCCACAAAAGCTATTCATTTCCGCGAGACCTTGGTGCAACAGCAGCTCAAAGTGTTTCAATTTTGTACCGAGCAACTAAGATCCAGACTAAATTACAGAGAAACGCTCTGGCAATAACTGTGGAACTGTATTCAGCGCTCAACAGTGCGAGCGTTTCACTCACATTTGCGACTATAAATAGATTTGCACTGTAAAATGTATGTGCGTGAAAGCCTGAGCGAGTCCTTAAAGAGATAGTTCACCCAAAGTGAAAAATCTGTCATTGTTTACTCACCCACATGTTGTTTCAAACCTGTATGAGTTTCTTTCTGCTTCTGAACACAAAAAAAGACATTCTGAAGAATGTTGGTAACTGAACAGTTGACGGTACCCATTGACTTCCATAGTATTTTTTCCATACGATGAAAGTCAGTGGGTACTGTCAACTATTTGAATACCAACATTCTCAAAAATATCTTCACACAAATGAAAAAAAACTCAGGTTTGGGGGTGAGTAAATGACGATACAATTAAAATTTTGGGGTGAGCTATCCCTAAAGTGATATAGTCCACCCAAAAATTTAAATTCTGTTATCATTTGCTCATCCACATGTTGCCCTGTGTTTTTTTATGCAGTTGAAAACAAAA
Organism: Labeo calbasu; assembly: GCA_019740295.1. Classification (NCBI taxonomy): domain Eukaryota; kingdom Metazoa; phylum Chordata; class Actinopteri; order Cypriniformes; family Cyprinidae; genus Labeo; species Labeo calbasu. The sequence continues at coordinate 268 of JAHKKF010478482.1, read as the reverse complement.
AATAGATGTTTTGGAGAATGTTGGTAACCAACGGTTGCTGGTAGCCATTAACTTCCATAATATTTTTCTCTATACTATAGAAGTCAATGGGTACCGTCAACTGTTTGGCGGTACCCACTGACTTCTTTTGACCCACTGACTTCTTTTGTCATCATTTTGTCAAACCTGTATGAGTTTATTTCTGCTGTTGAACACTAAAGAAGATATTCTGAAGAATGTTGGTAATTAAACAGTTGACGGTACCCATTGACTTCCATAGTATTTTTTC
>JAHKKF010478465.1:0-16552 GCA_019740295.1 Labeo calbasu | reverse complement strand
TCAGCGCACTGGATCAGTGTATTCTCTTGAAGTGACAGCACTTTCCTTATATTAATCATATAGCAACAAGGAAATCACTCACTGCTCTTGATTAAAAAGCTTTTGTAACTTTAATAAAGATTAATCTTTAATTTATACAGTACAATTTGCAATGCTATTTTACATTTAAATTTCTGTACCTAAAAACGGTTAGACCTACCTAAAATAAACCCCGAAAAATCACTGTTTATTTTATTTGTATCTTTACTCTGTTGTATTTATTTGTGCTGTTGCTTGTAGTTAGATTGTTCTTATTTTCTTTATTTTTATTTGACATTATAGTTTTTCTTTGAACATAGCACATACCGAACCGACCTGAAACCATGACTCTAAAATCGTGATACAAACTGAACCGTGAGTAAGTTGAACCGTTCCACCCCTAATAAAAAAGACATTTATTCATGACATTTTATTTATTTGGCATTTGACTTTTTTTTTATTGATCTACTTTTTCTGTTTTTTTTTTTTTTTGTTTTTTTTGTTTTTAGTCAGTTTTTCAGTCTTAAACTATGAAAATTCCTCAAATTATTTACATGTTGAAAACTATATAAAATTAATCAAATAGTAGTTTAACAAACCGTTTCAATATCCATTGTGTTTTCAAAAAATATTACAGTTCCTCAGTTGTAATGTAATTTCTTTCCCACCCAACATCTGTTCTGCTAATAAAGTTTTATTTGAACTCTGAGTAATTGTTTACCAAGGAGACAGCAGTTTCACTGAAGAGCTTGAGATGAAAATGTCATAAAATTCTAGTAGCTATGAAATGAACCGTTTAAATTTTAGGAATTAGCAAGACATCACTCTCTCCCATCAAAAATGTGATGAAAATGACACTTTGGTGGGAATTAAAAAAAATAAAAAAAATAAAATGACAGAATTCTGCAGTTATATATTCATATACACTACAGTATATAAAGTAGTAAGAGTATGAACAATGTTTTACATTTTTTCTAAAAAGGACCACAGGGCCAAAAGTGCCCTAGTTAAGGAAGCATGAATATGCATCACGCAGCAGACCAGTTGCTGTTATATTATGTTGTATAACAAACAGGCAGTCTGTGTGTTACTGCTGTCACATGGTGTAAAAAAGACAAACGTGCTTCGTGATGATTCAGTAATGCATATGTTATATAGTCAGTAAAGGCTGTTCTGCTGTTCAGATATGAGCACTATGCATTATTTGATATTGTGATGTTCATTTTTATGGATGCAGGTGCTGTGTGTTTGTGTTTGGTTGAAATGAGCACAGTCAGTCTCCTTCAGGCTGGTCTCGCTCTCCGTCTCATTCTCTGATTAGCTGTTTCTCTCCCCCATCTCTCTGTTTTTCTGGCCTACAGTTTAATTTATGTGTCTTCTGCCTGAGAGAGGGGAACAGACCGGCATTACAGAGGAGTGTAATTTATATTGATTTACCTTTTGGATGGAGGGATGGCTGAGGAAAGAGGGAGAGATGGGAGGAAGAGAGGGATGAAGGATGGTAAGTCTCATCTTTGAAAAGCCCATCCGTCTTTGCAAGGGGAGCCGTGGCAACCCTTTAACCTCCACAGATGAGATGTCTGTGTGTACACGGGATGTGTGTGTGTGTGTGTGTTTGTGTGTTTATTGTGTGCATTTGTGATGTACCTTCACGCCTCAGGGGAATTGAAATTAATAGCATAAGGGTTGCTTACATGCGTGCAAGATTTTGCCTGACAAAAGACCCAACAAAAGCAAAAAGAACATTTGCCCCTTATCCGTTCAAGCGAGTCAGTGTATTGTCCAGGAAGAGCTGCAGTATAGATCATGTGTGCCATGCACTTGTTTTTCTTGATCAGAATTCTTTCCCTAAGGAAAGTAAACTCCCATATAGACATAAACACATATATACATTTCTGACACATATATGCATATATACAATAGATTACATAAAACCTTATGAAATATATATATATACATGACCTTACATAGCTGCTTTGAAACAATCTATATTGTATAAAGTGCTATATAAATAAAGGTGATCTGTAGGAATATGTGCATAAAATTCCATCTGTGTTTGTTGTTGTCCACCATGTTACCTTTACTGGGTAACACAGTTGACAGGTAACTTAGTTGACATTTTTAGTGTTTTGGGCCTATACTCAACATGGAAGCCTAGATCTACTGAGCATATGGTATGTTTAGAAATATATTTTCATAAACAAAACATAAAAGCTTTAGTTAAATTGTGTTGTTAATATTTGCAGCAATAATGCTTGGGTAACACTGACAGTAAATTAATCCACTTTTGACATAGGTTTGCTAGTTTAACCAATATTAGGGGATGAGAGTGATCTTTTCTTTTTTTTAGTGTTTTATCCATGTCCTGGAAATGTCACCATACTGTGCAAATTCTGTGAGAATTTTTTGAGGGGTGGTTTTCTAGTGGGTATCTTAGTTCACAATGGATTTTCGGACACAGATAAAACAAGTTATATCACAATTAGTGCTGGGCGTTATGCTCAATTTTCATATTGTCCTATCGTCAGCCTGTAAGATCACCGATACACTATATTATCATGCTAATCTGTTTAATTACTTACTTATTTTGATTGCCGGCAAATACACCAACACCAGCATATGGTTACAGCAGCCTAATGTTTTCAATATGACTTAATTTATGTTTAACATGATAATTGAATAGAAACATTGTAAGTTACTAATGCTTACATTTTCTTAGCTATTCAAAAAGCAGCTACAGAAAACGAGCAAAGAACATTTACGTTATCAAAAAAAATCATCACTGACTAGTCTAGCGTGAGTTTATGCACTTTAAAAAATGCTCCCCATACCATAAGTGAATACAATAATTACATCACTGTATGATGAATACATTTCTTACCCCTTATTTTCACTGCACACATCTGCAGTGCGAAAGGGGGCCGTTCCCCCAAAACGAGTTACTGCATCCCTCTTTTCCATCCTCTGCCCTTGTTGCTGAACATGATCGATTTCAAAAGTGAAAGTAAACCCGAATAAACAGCACGCATAAGAAAGCGACTGCATGCTTTAGCGAACGTCAGCAACTGCACGCAATTACAGATTGCATGGTTCCCACCCGAAACACCCCCTCCCGCTCACTGTGATTTGTGCCTTTGTGTTTATACCAGCTACCTCACAGCAAGTTTCTGAAACGCCCCAGAAGCTTGCTATCATCATAGGCATCAGCAGTAGGCATCTCCGACTATCGTTGATACACGATATTATCGTCTAATGGCACAACCCTAATCACAATAAACACTTATTATTTTTGAAGCACACACCCAAATGTCTTAATAACCTAATCTAACTCAATGCAAAACTATGAAATTAATTTATATTTGAGGAAATTTTCATGCTTAAATGCAGAGTAGAATGAGCAACTTTACAAAATCGGGCCAGGTGAATACAAGGGTTATATGTGACATGAACATCATTACAAAAGATATGGCTTTTTCAATATATAGTAGTGTGATTGGGAAAAATAGGATTGTGTACAAAAAAATTAAGCATCGGGGCTTTATATTGGTGAAAATATATTAAAAATATATTTCACGGACATGAGATATACCCACAATTATAGAATGTCCTATATATATATATATATATATATATATATATATATACACATATATATCTGTGTGTGCATGTATATATTAAATGTATTTAATATTTTTAGTATAACGTATATGGCTCCAATTCAAAATAAAAAAAAATTAAATAGCAATACATTTAAAATGAATTTATATATTATACTGTGTATATTAGTAGGCTGATCAGTTTGCTAGTTTTCTTCTTTACTGTCCATTTAATTTTTTTTTAAAAATTAATTTTATCTTTCAATTTCTTCCTGTACATTCGGTGAGATTTTGCGTCATTTGCGTCACTGTGCGTAGCTGTATCTCTTCTAGCCATAACCGAGGCATGTGCCATTTTAAATAGACAAAGTTCCTACTATCGATGTATGCATTTGAAATTAAAATAAGTGAAACCATGTTTGTGTGAAACAGTCAGAATCACTGTTCCTAGAGCATAGCTTTTACTGAATGCGCCAGTATAATTTAATTACATCTGCTGAGGAAAATATTGCCTGTAGCTCCTAGTAAAAAGAGAGTATTCGTTATTGTCTTTTTTTCCTTTACACATGCTCTGTTGTTTAAGGGAAGCTGCAGGCTTTCAGTTTGGCCCTCATCAGCAAAAATGGCTGACTCCATTTAACCTCCAAAAACCCTCAGCCGCTTTGCCATGACAGACCCATTCCTAAAAACATGCGCTTCTGACCCACACACACATTACACAGCGACCCGATGCATATTGTTCTCTCTCTTTTTTTGGTTTGTGCATATGTACGTGAAAGACATATGTACCGTAAGCTTTTACTGTCACATTTCTGTGATCACTTGGCTGTCTGTGACATAAAATAAGCATGTCATATTTTTGTTTTTGTTTGAATGTGAATGACGGTTAGCCAGCGGCTATGTGTCTCTCTTGGTTGTGTGAAAGCTGATTCCAAACTTCTAGTTTGATGGTGATGTCATCAAATGTTTTCAAAACGCAAATGTGTGACATTACAGTTATTGACCAGTGGCAGCATGTGTCCAGCAGTCATCTGCAGGTGCAAACGGGGACAGTCTGGTTTGGCAGTGCTACAGCTCTGCAGAGGAAACACCTGCATGGTATTGTGCACTCAGCCTTACAATCATTGGCTGTGATCTCACCTTCATCTCTGACATCTGTGTGTCCAGCATTCATTCAAAAGTCTAAAAATTCCCTGAGGCTCTGAACCAGCTGCCTCTTGTCTGTTCTTCTTCATCCTAGCGTGTGTCCTGCGTTGGTGTAGGGTCCGCTTGTTTGCATGCCTTTTGCCGCTTGGCTTGGTCCAGGGCATCGCCAGGGGTGGTATTGACTGCATGCATGTCCTGTGCCAGACAATCGAGCCACTTCTTCTGGTGACCATGTAGTCGTCGTCCAGGCTGTTTTGGCCATTGTATCATCAGTACTTCTGATACTAGCGGAGTCGGGCTTCGAGCATCTTGTTGACTGTGCACCATGCCCATGCACCTTTGGACATCTTCGTTCCTGATGTGGTTGAGGCCCAGGGACAAATGAAGCATCTTCATCTCCATACCTTGGAGGACCTGCTTGTGCTTGTTGATTGCTGGCCAGCACTCAGAACCGTACAGCAAGACTGGGTATACGACAGTTTTGTAGATCTTTCCCTTGCGTTGTATGGTCACTAAGCACACCCGTTACTTGTCAGCGTTATTTGTCAAATAAAAATTCACACTGGGATGTTTTGCTGTTTTCTCAGAATGAGAAATAGAAAAGCCTGGAATGGAGCTAGAGCACAGTGATTACACAACACTTTAAACAACGTGACACACAAGGCTTGATGTCTGAAGTATTTTTGTTGGCGGAGGATAAAAAATATACACAGGGAAATGCAGATGCAACAGAGATGGAAGAACAGGAGCTGCTACGAAAGTGATAGATAGGTCAAATGTAATGCCCAGTAGGACTGTTCACAAAAAAATCCATCAATCTCAGTTGGACTTTTGAGTAATATAAATCTGCATGTCATCAGCATAACAACGATAGCTGAGACAACAACAGATAATTTGACCAAGGGGATGTGTGTTGATTATGAAAAGGAGAGGCCTAATGCAGGGGGACACCTTGAGTGAGGGCCGCTCAGAGGGATTTTTGTTTCTGGAGAGATGATAAATCGTCTGTCAGCGAGGCAGGAAGTAAACTAGGAGAGAGTGGTGCCAGTGATACAAATAGCTGAGTGTTGCCATGACAGACTATGCCAAAACTTGTAGTCAGATCAAGCTAAATAAGAATACTAAAAGCCTGAGAGTCTGCAGAGACAAAAAGATCATTACTGACTCTGCGGAAAGCTGTCTGGTTATTGTGGAACTGACAAAAAAACTGAAAAGTCTTATCGGAGTTATTAGAAAGCAGATGTGACTGTAGCTTGGCAGGGAGCAACTCTTTTTGTAAGGTTGGCTCAGAGAGGGAGAGATTGGTCTGTAGTTATTGACTTCTTAACAGTTTTGGTGACTGCAGCAGTTTTTGAGTTCAGTGGAAGAGTGACAAGAACAACACGTTTGTTTATCAAGTGAGAAATGGGCTTGCGGATGTCCCACCAACCTAAGTTACATAACTTACATTTCATAATAAATGCTTGACAGTGGATGGATGTGTAAACACATGGATGGACATCTCTTGGGTCTATTTTTGTGGGCCTGCATGTAGATTGGTATGAAAAGAGTCAAAGTAAGTAGTTATTTTGTGCTTTGGGAAACCTGGGGTTATGGCATTCATGGTGTTCAACCTTTCAATTATTTGTTCAGAGCTTTAGCTGCTGTGCCAAACCAACAAACTCTTTTCTGCTGTCAACCCCTGACTTTTTCTTTGACTTGAGAGCTGGGCAGTGATGTAACTGATTGAAGCCACAGTTAATATACCTCCATCCATTCAAACTGGAAGCACAAGCTCATGCGATTTTTGGCAAGTTGACCAGAAAATGTGCTAAGCTAAAGCTAATCGACCAGCTCTAGCTAGCTGTTCTTAGTATCAGCATCCACAAGACAACAAAATTGACGACTTCGGGTTACAGCTGACTACTCTGCCTGATACTTGAAACTGCAGTATTTTTGTTTTACAGAAACACAGCATCCTGACAACATCCCATACATCACTAGCCTTTGTTAAGTGCTAGTAAAGGTTCACGTTTTGCTATCTGCTCATTCATCTGCCATAATTCAATACCACAATGATTGTGTCTGTGTAAGCACTATTGAGCATTCTTTATGGGGTTGCGAGAGCCGCAAAAGCTAAAGCTCATTTTGTGTCAACTCAACCAGTGGTTCCTGGCTCAAATGTTTAATTGTCAGTATTGTTTTCAGAAGAAAGATAAACATATATAGTGAGGAAACTGAAAATATTAAATGTCACTGATGTATATTCACTGAGTAATCCACTATTTTGTAGAGGAGGGTCAAAATGACAGTTTTAGAGGGAAACAAGCTACAATTCTAGTTTTAACAATATTCTTCAGGCATAGTTCTTTAAATACAGCAAGTATCGTGTACAAAGCAACCAACATTTGGTTTTCGACTGCTGATAATGGTTTTTACATTCCAAACTCTGGAAAAGTGTATTAATGGTACTCAGATATGTTAAATGCAGATGTTTTGACAGAAAAAAACATGGTACATTTCTAGTTTCAACATTATTTTGTTCTTCAGAAATTCCTTTTTTAAGAGAAAAGAAGTATCATTTGTATGCAAAGTGACTCATTTTGTTTTTTACCACTGAAGATGTGTACAGTTTAAGTTTACTCTTGGGGCTATATTAAGATATTGAGTGTCTCTGGAAATGAACCATATAGGGCCTTAAAGTTGCTAAAAGGAAAGTTTGTTAAGACATAATCTAAAAGACCATTATGAAATCTTTAATACTTCTTGAGTTACAGGCATGCAAACTTTGGAGAAAAAACTTGAAAAGTGCTTTTTCTCATTTTTGAATGGCCACCTTTGGCATATAATATAACAAAGACTGCTAAAGTCAACAGATTTTACTAATAGACCTACCAATCTCTGTGTAAAAATAACATAATGATGCTGCCGTCATTCTGAACTCATTACCGCCCGGTAATTTGGTTCCGAATCTCAGGAGAAAATTGTCATTTTGATCCTTCTCTACAAAATAGTGGATTACTCAGCAAACGTACATCCGTGACATTTAATATTTTGGCAGTCGTGGCCTAATGGTTAGAAAGTCAGACTTTTAACCCAAAGGTTACGGGTTTGAGTCTCTGGACTGGCACGGATTGTAGATAGGGGGGAGTAAATGTACAGCTTTCTCTTCCACCTTAAATACCACGAATAAAAAAAGACCCTTGAGCAAGGCAGCGAACCCCCAACTGCTCCCCAGGCACTGCAGCAAAAATGGCTGCCCACTGCTGTGTGTGTGTACTTGGATGGATAAAATGCAGAGCACAGATTCTAAGTATGGGACACCATGCCTGGCCACACGTCCTTTTCTTTCCTGCATCCTGTATAGAAATTCAAGTACTTTTCAGTAAAGTTGAGTCCCACAAACTCTGGCAATTGCATTTGACACCTCTAGCAACAGGTAAATCTTCAAAGTTAATATATAACATCAAATCCTAAAGTTCCAGTGGACCTGGAAGACTAATTAGTCCAGGAACACAAAGCTAATACTAGAGCCAATATGGTCTAAAGCCACATTCAAATGCACACTCAGTCCAGGAGGGGGTGTGTGTGGTTTCTCATTCCTCACTTATTATGGACGCATAGACACCTTACGAAGCCTTTTTCAATTACCCCAGCTCTGTCGTTCTTCTTGCCTGCTGTAATTAATAAGCCTTTATGAATCCCAATCTGATCTCAGATCGGGTTTGGACATATTTGATAAGCAAAATGGAATCTGTGAAAGGCTACGCTGAATGGAAATGTAATTACCTCTGAGTCTGGGCATACGTGAGCAGCCGTTCTGCACCTCTTCTTCCGAACTCGGGTTAAACGTGCTCATCATCCTCCGCTAATGAAGCACCGGACGCTGCGGCGCTTGAGCGATTTGTTTTGGCAGGTTCCAGATGCGCGCCTCACTCTTATTTGCTTTGGTTAAGAGTCCCTAAAACAGCAATCGTTTAATCAGGCTAATGTTCCAGCTCGATAGGTCTAATGAACTTCAACTGGGTTGTGTCGTCTAAAACGCTTTTCCTTCGCTCGCTTGCTTTGAGACACAGATTCCACAGAGTCTTTCACGTTTTGATAAGCATGGCGTTAATATTGCACCCTGTCGCCACCCCCTCCTGCTCTTTGGTTTGGATAAACAATTTAATCGAGTAAAATGAGTTTATAGTCCAGTAATTACAATTATATACTAGCGTTCACCTCAAAACACCCTTAGCCAGGTGAGATGTTTTCCTGAGCCAGTATTTTTACGGTATACAGTATTAATAAAAATCTATTAATTCTAGTAAATGTACTGGATTTCTTGATCCAAAATAATGAGTCTGCTGGATTAGAAAAGTTTGTTTAATTTTATGTGTATTTGTGTGTTGTCGTGGATGTTACAGATATTTTAGTCATCTAGCATATGAGACAGTATGACAGAAAACATGCACGTAAGATTGATAAATACTGTTGAATGCTATTTATTAAACTCTTATTTTTTTTGCTATGCCATTATATGATGTATACTAAGTTTATGTTTTAGCTCTGCATCGTTTCAGTTCTACTGAGGTGCCTTAAATGTACTTTATAAATAATGAATTACTTTGCTTCTGTTTTTGAAATTTTAAGAGAGACATTGTGTTTATATGAGTTTTTATATAAATTTATATAAATATGAATATGAGAAGATATTTATCAGAATTTGACCATATTCCAATTACATAAGCACAGTGTAAACTCATTAAACTCTTTAGCATATTCTGATTAAATTAAGAAAAAAATTCTCCTTTGTTAAACAACCCAGACATGCATAAATATTTAGTTGTGATGAATATTCATATGTTTACATGAATATGAAAGTTCTGGCTATTAGAAGACTGTGCAAAATGTTTTATTCAGATGAGTTTACACACTTCTGCTTCTATTTTTGGAAAATGACCACATTCTTATTAATTTCGGAATATGTTCATATTCATGTATACATATTATGGTCATGTATGAAGAATATGCAAAATGTGTTATTCAGACTTCGAAATTCAGACTTATTCGGACTTAGAGATCAGAATAATGGCTTAATATAGTTAAAGAGTTTATACTTCTGCTTATATAGTTGGAATATGACCAGATTTTGATTAAAATTGAAATATGTTCATATACATGTATACAAATTATGTGCATGTAAGAAGAATGTGCAAAATGTTTTATTCAGACTTATAGATATCAGAAAATTGGCTTAATGTGGTTAATGATCTTACACTTCTGCTTATATATTTGGAATATGACCAAATTCTGATTAATATCGGATATTCATATACATGTATACAAATTATGTTCATGTAAGAAGAATGTGCAAAATGTTTTATTTAGACACATAGAAATCAGAATACTGGCATAATGTGGTAAATGAGTTTACACTTATGTTTATATATTTGGAATATAACCAAATTCTGATTAATATCAGAATATATATTTATATTTATGTATACAAAAATGTCTTATTCAGACTTACAGAAATCAGAATGTTGGCTTAATGTGGATATTGAGTTTACACTTCTGCTTATATATTTGGAATATGACTGATTAATATCGGAATATATTTATATTCTTGTATACAAATGATGTTCATGTAAGATGAATATGCTAAATGTTTTATTCAGACTTATAGAAATCAGAATTTTGGCTTAATGTGGTAAATGAGTTTACGCTTATTTATTTGGAATATGACCAAATTCTGATTAATACCGAAATATATTCATATTCATTTATACAAATTATATTCATGTAAGAAAAATATGCAAAATGTTTTATTCACACTTACAGAAATCAAAATATTGTTTGATGTGGTTAAGGAGTTTACACTTCTGTTTATATATTTGGAATACGACCAAATTCTGATTGATATTGGAATATATTTATACACAAATTATATTAATGTAAGAAGAATATGCAAAATATTTTATTTAGGCTTACAGAAATCAGAATGTTGGCTTAATGTGGTTATTGAGTTTACACTTCTGCTTATATATTTGGAATATGACCAAATTCTGATTAATATCGGAATATATTTATATTCATATATACAAATTATGTTCATGTAAGAAGAATATGCTAAATGTTTTATTCAGACTTATAGAAATCAGAATATTGGCTTAATGTGGTTAATGAGTTTTCACTTCTGCTTATATATTTGGAATATGACCAAATTCTGTGCAAAATGGTTTATTTAGACTTATAGAGATCGAAGTATTGGCCTAATGTGGTTAATGATTTTACACTTCTGCTTATATATTTGCAATATGACCAAATTCTGATTAATATCGGAATATTTTCATATTCATACAAATTATATTCATGTAAGAAAAATATGCAAAATGACTTACAAAAATCAAAATTTTGGCTTAATGTGGTTATATACATTATGACCAAATTCTGATTCATTTTGGAATATATTCATATTGATGTAAACAAATTATGTTCGTGTAAGAAGAATGTGCAAAATGTTTTGTTCAGACTTGGAAATGCATGGAATCTATTTTCAGCCAATTTTAAATAAATGAATTAAAAGATAAAAATTAAAGTGATAAGTAGATTAACCATTTAATTTTGAAAAAGTGTACACACGATATTTAAAATGAAATCCAAATGATTTTTAATTTTCATTTTCACTGTGAAGCATTTTAGTTATTTTGCAAAATAATTAAGTTCAAGTTTATGAGTTTAAGACTCATAAACTTAATTTCACATTCTTGACAGCAGCACAAATTTTTTTTATTTTTTTAAAAAATGTCTTCCGGTTTAAAAAAAAATATGTTTCTTCAGTAACTAGACTAGAATATACAGAATATGTGTTTACATGACTTTGAAAATTCTGATTAATACAGGAAATGCTATTAGGTTTACTTAGATTTCTAATAACCACAATACTGGCTTAATCTGGAGTTTAGACTGAAAATACACAATAATAAGAAAATGAACCGTTAATATCAGAATATTTGTGGTCATGTAAACATAGCCAACATCTCTCCAGTCGACATCTCATAGTAAGTGAATACATTTCAGCAGAGCATGTGAAAGCACCTGAGTCATGTTTATTCCATGTTTCCCACCATACGATTCCCTGAAATGTCTTCCTGCTCTGAGACGTGCTCTCTGGACCAGACAAACGGTATTTCTGGAAGTCCCAGGAGGAGTAAAACCCATGCATCAGGGATACTGCTGGAATGAGGTAAGGTGGATGAGACCGAATGGAGGAGCCACTGTAAAAAAATAAATAAAGTGCGGAGCTGCTATTCGACAGAATAAGGTAGAGTGGAGTGAAGGCAGGAGTAATGTGGCCTGGTGCGTATGTGTGCAGTGAGGGGCGTGTGTATGTGAGAGAGTCTGATGCTGCTGTTCCTGCAGTAGTCCTGTAGTCACCCTCATTGAGCTGGTGCGCCGGTCGGCTGCTGCTGTTGCTGATACTGCTGCAGGAGAGGATTCCTATCTGATGCTGGGATAGTCACATATACTACAGCAGAGAAGCGAAGAAAGGCAGAGGTTTCCGCTAACCTTCCTTGGTCCCGTTGATACCCCGCTTTGCTTTTACGAGGACAGAGGAGGGAAAAAGACTCTTCAGGTGTGAAGAGGAACTCTGAGAGAGGAGGCGCGCTTGGCTGGACTGCACTAGGGGGCAAAGGTAGGGGGTCTTTACTTTGGAGTAAGGGGGGTGACAGTGCGTGGATTTGTGAAAGTGATGGGACAGTGTGTATAAAATGCAGTAGTTGCTTGAGTTTATGTTTGGCGGTAAGATTAAATCGAAGAGATTATAGTAAGTCTGAGCTGTGTGGGCACACTGCAGGCACTGTGTCAGGGCTTTTAGCTCAGAGTGGGTGTACAGGTTTCAGAATGTGTGTGTGTGTTTATGTGTATGTGTGAATCAGGTTTGCCTACACTGAAGTGCACTAAACATACTCATTAACTAATTTAGTTAACTAATTAAGTAAACACTTATTTAGATAATAATAATAATAATAATAATAATAATATTAATTATAATAATAACAACTATTATTATTATTATTATAATAATAATAAATAATTATTTTTAAATAATTGCTATAGTTGAAGTAGTAATAGCAGTAGTATACTGTAAAACACACAGTAATAATAATAATAACTGTTTTAATTATTAACTATTTTAATACATTTATTTACATGTACTTTTATTATACAGTAAAACAACAACAATGATTTATTATTATTATTCATATATATATATATATATTTTATTATTTATTATTTATAATAATAATATATTTATAATAATAATAATAATAATAATAATAATTATTATTATTATTATTATTATTATTATTATTATAAATAATTTTAAATGCTAAATTTATAAAATTGTTTTGAAATAATTACTATGGTTGTAGTAGTAGTTGTATACTGAAACTTTTTACTACTACTACAACTAATATATTATATAATAATAATAATAATAATAATAATAATAATAATAATAATAAAAATATTATTATAAATAATTATTTTGAAATAATAAGTGGTCGGAGTATACAGTAAAACACACTTATTAAAATTATTAATACTACTACTACTAATAATAATTATATTAAATAATGATATAATGATGATAATAATTATAATTATTATTATTATTAGTATTAATTATTAGTAGTAATGTATAGTAAAACACACTTTTAAATAATAATAATAATAATAATAATAATAATAATAATAATAATAATAATAATAATAAAGGATAGTTATAATGAATTATAAACAATTTTAAGAAATGTAATTAAATGTACATTAAATGTGTTTATTTTATTATACAGTAAAACAGCAGCAATGATATTTATTATTATTATTATTATTATTATGAAAGTGTGCATTTTACTGTGTTTAGAATGGGAATGTATATGAATGGGAGATTTTATGGACTTTTTATGTGAAAAATTACATTTGATTAAATTTGAATATTTAAATGTTTTTTTGGTGATTTTTGGTAACCACCAACAGTGATTATTATGTAAAGATATTTGGCTGCAGCATCAACCAATCAGAAACAAATGTTCCACAATAATGTAGTAGGAATTAATTTAAAGAATGTGTATTTACAGTCTTTGGTTATAGTAGAGAGTGTGTATGTCTTTACATACATTTTGGGAAGTCTGCGTGAAAGTTTGTTTTATTTAAACATTGGCAGATCAGATCTAAACTGTTGTGTTAATGCATGTTGCATTATACTTAAGACTCACACAAAATGCTTAGACCCACAGTATACACATACACAGCCAATTCTGCAATTGTCTCTCTCTGTTTAATGGAAGACAGATGGGTTGTTGGGTAATGAGAACGAGGTTATGAATCTGAAATGCAAAAAGCAATTAGGATACACAAGGTCAAAAAAAGTAAACTCTAACAGTCTTTCCATCTGCTGCGAGGTAGAGCTGAGGTGCCTGCGCATAAGTGCCCTCTTGCTTGTGTGTAATGGCATCGCTCCCAGCTGATTGATTCCTCTTACATGCTTTGTTGAAATGGGACATGGTTGGCTACACTCAACATGGTTTTTGTATCAGTGTGTGTCTCAGACACATCAATTAGTTTCTGCTGCAACTCGCTCTGCTGTCTGTCATCTGATGCAGCAGGTACGGTGTGCCACAGTACACCAATACAAATGCACACATAACACAATTTATGAAGACAGATTGTAAATATTCAGAGTGGAATATCCTCCACAAGGTCATGAATGGAGTTGAGGGGGAGGAAACGATAATACCGCTAGACTATGCAGAGGAAGAGAAACTAATTAAAGTGGGCAAAGTGTTATGCGGACGATCTCGTGTGTTTGCTCTGCCGATGATCTATTCTCATGCATGGAATCTCTTTTACATTGTCAAGGCAACCACATTTCAATATGACATCTCAATGAGTCAGCAGAAACCAAGGCCTTGTTCCCAAACAACATGGTTGTCAATCTTTCTGAACGTGATAGCAGAAGCCTTCTGACAGCTAATTTTAAATGCTTTTTGAAGATATTGCTGAATTTGGCCATAAAATGCACTGTAATAACTGATTTATGGTCTTTGTACTGTAGACTATCACAGAATAATGCTGAGTTGGAAGGAGTTGGTTGGTTATTGCTGAATATTTGATACTTGTTCAGTTTGATTAAGATTCACAAGCTTTCATTTTGCTTTGATTCCAAATTCAGTTCAGTTGATTCTGGTTCGTGGTAAAATGTCCATTTTGTTTGCAAATGAAAGGAGTTCTGTCTCTTCTAATACTATACATTGTACAGGGCAGAACTGCAGACCAGTTCAAACTGTGAACTCATCAAACAATTTTTTTTTTTTGTGTGTGCAGCCTGCAAGGACAACTCAATGTAAAGATGTTTCTTGCCATTATTTTGCTGTGCTCCCATTCCTAGGTGATACATTAAGCTCAGAATGAAGACTAAATAGTTTGTTGGTGTGTAATCTGTGTTGAGAGTCACATTGGAAGTGGGTCTTAGGTGGCATGATGCTGCCAGTATGTCCTCCTATACTGCAACCTATAACCTATAATGGCCTTCAGTTGACTTCAGTTGAACATCTACATTTCTTGGGCTTTTTGCTCTCACATGCTGGACTTCTGTTGGCTGGTCACTGTATGAATTGTAAAGCATCATACCTACTAAATTTTATCTGTAGTTGCCTCTAAAATATCCAGCACATTTGATAAACTCCAACAAGACAAAACAGTGTAAAGGTCAGAAATCAAAGTCTACAGACTGGGTATTGATGGATTTCATGAATCGATTTGATTCAAATTCACAAGCTCTTGGTTTGGTTTAATATCAGTTCTTTTGAATATATATATCAGATATATCCAACACAATCTCATGGCAATTCGTACATATTTGACAAGATGGCTAATTCGTACAAATTTATGCAACCTCACGTGTACGAGTTCATAAGATTTGTGAAAAATCTTACATGTTTTACAAGATGGCAAATTTGTAGGAATTCGTATGAAGAAGTACACCTAACCTTGCCCCTAAACTTAACTGTCACAGAAATCCAACAAAATCGCACGAGTGAGGTCTTGCAAATTTGTACAAATTAGCCACCTTGTGAAATGCAAACATGGAAACATGGCGACGCTCATTGGTTACTCAGGAAAAAGGTGGATATACTTCAACCTATAACCTATAATGGCCTCCAATAGACTTTAGTTCACCGTCTGCATTTCTTGGGCTTTGTGGTCTCACACGCTTGATTTCCATTGGTTACATATGAATATGATTGATTTCCATACTTGTCACTATATGAATTGTGGAGTATCTCCAGCACATTTGATATACTCCAACTAGACAGAATCAGGGTCAGAAATCAAAGTCTACAGATTGGGCTTCATGATTCGATTTGATTCAAATTCCAATTCACAAGCTCATGGCTTAATATCAGTTCTTTTGAATATAACTCAGATACAGTACTGTGCAAAAGTCTTAGGCCACTTATATTTTCATCAGCTAAAAAAATGGTTTAAAGTCAGTTAAAGTCGGTCTTGTGCTGTAGTGTTTCAGTAGGAAATATCAGATTACATTTCCAAACATTCATTTTGCCATTAATCGTAATAATCCAGTGAGATTTTTGTTTGCACAAGGAGACTGACAACAGCGAGTGCTCTGCACAGAGATCTAAGAGACAGAGTCTCCAGGATTCTTCAAGAAACCTACCTGCAAAGCTGCAGCACTGTTAAAAGTTTTAGCCACTTGTGTAAAAATGCTGTAAAATGAGGATGCTGTCATAAATAGATTT
>JAHKKF010478456.1:0-14784 GCA_019740295.1 Labeo calbasu | reverse complement strand
AAAAAAAAAAAAAAAGATAATATAATTTGCAATAAAGAAATTAAATCAATAAAATGCAAAACAGAAAGATTTTCAGCAATGCTCTCAGATTTGTAGACTCCTGCAGATTTTTTTCAATAAAAAGACTGCATGTGAGCATATAGATATCAAAAGAAAAAATGCAAAAGAAAAAGAAAGAAAATATATTTTGCAATAAAAAATGTAATTAAATAAAATGCAAAATAGGAACATTTTCAAGAATGCTCTCAGATTTTTGTACTCCTCTGTAGATTTGTTTTTTAATGAAAAGGCTCTGTATATGATTTAAGACAGCCAAAAAAGGATAATATAATTTGCAATAAAAAAACAATTAATAAAACAGTTTGCATTTTCAGATTTTTAGACTCCTCTGTATATTTTTTTAGTGAAAAGACGCAGTATGTGAGCATATCTTTAAAACAGCAAACAAAAAATATATATAATTTGCAATAAAAAATGTAATTAATAAAATGCAAAATAGAAAAAAAAATTCAATAATGCTTTCAGACTTTTGGACTCCTCTGTAGATTTTTTCAATGAAAAGGATCAGTATGGGAACATATCTTTAAGAAAAAAAAGAGATAAAATGCAAAACATTTTCAGGTCCATTTCAGCTCTCAAATTTTTGGACTCCTCTTTTTTTTTTTTCAATTAAAAGCCACCCAACCCCCTCTTTAAAAAAACAGCATTAAAATAATTAAAGACTGTATTTGAGTATGATATTAAAGCAACTTAATTCATGTTAATTTTGTTCACCGTCATGCGAACGGCAAAAATCAATTCATGTGAATTATGCTCAGAAGAATAAAAGTACAAACGCTCTCTAATAGTTTTGTAGGGACTCTAATGAATAATCTTCGATGTTATCGATCAGGGTTGGTCTACAAGATGGGTCTCTCTACTGCAGTCAAACTCTGGACACTGACAGGCTCCATCCCCACACAATCCCTACGGTTGGTATATTTACACAGCTGCTGCACAGATTATTTTACAACTATAAGGCGTTTAAAAAACAGTGTTAGCTTTACAATATACATGTACATTATACTAACCTTTGCGTGGCATTACTTTTTTCGCGGTGGGACGTCACTTATTTACAACCCATGTACTCATGCTTAGCTGAAAGCATGGCTGGCTTAGCATTCATTAAACGAGCATGATAAAATAGCTTAGTTTAGTTTTCAATGCCCTTTAGAAACCAAGCAATACCATAAATACTACATCCCAATGAGAGTTGGCGTTCCTGAATCGCTTTAATCGATAACTGTAGAGTTGCATCTGGAATGTGGGCGTGATGCCGCCGGGAAGCATGTCAACACATGGTAAAAATAAAATCTGAGTCGAGCACATAGTGCTGCACAAAGATTCATTTTTTTAGATATTGTTTCATGTGACAAAGACAGTGATACATTGATCATTTCTGCGTAAATTGACTCTCTGGGCATTTTTATGAATATATGATGCTCAGTGCTCATATCTCTGATGAATGTGATGATGGTTAGGAATATACCATCTGGAAACAATAATAAAAAATAATATAGTGTATGAAACGTTCAGTCGATGTTTGAACTTATATCTTAAATAAACTCTATTGTCCATCTATCCTACAACTGCTGAATAATTCCGTCTTTAAAATAACCGTATAAAACAAGTGCCAAGCTATCAGTATTTCCTACATTTTTTCATAATAAAATATAGTCCGTCTCAGTTTGAACCCAGTCATATTTAATATGACCACCGGGACTTACAGTAACAGAGTAGAACATGTTTGCTTCAAACCTAAGCATATTCCATGTTGGTGCAATATTCCTCGATTCCCATGCATTCGCGAGTAAAAAAGGCGTTTCGACTTTTCGGGGAAATAATGACGCATTCTTCTGGCCTTTCGACGTGCTGAAAATCTATATTTCGGAGTCCGTTCTGAATAGCATCCTATTTGTAAGCTGTTCTCTTTTTTTTTTTGCAGCTTGGTTCTGAACTCTGAACAGTTCACCCAGGAGATGCATTGATCCTGCCACCCATCCTCTTTTGTCAGAGATTTGCCCCTCAAAGGTCGGAAGTCAGTGGGACGTCCTTACATTTGCATCCAAAGGTAACACAATTCCGCCGTTCTAACCAAACTTAATAATGTCACCATTGATTGCTCTCTTTTGTCTGGTGTCCGTCTATTCTTCTTGTGTAGTTTCAAAAAGAACTGCCACAGTGCGGCAGATTGCATTTCCCGTAATGGATATTGTTGGGGTGGTACGGGATGCCAGCGCAATTTTGTCTTCCCACCTTGAGCTTCAGCAAAACCTCCTTCCAGTAACGGGAGTTCTGCAGCGATCAATCAAGACATCAGTTTATCAAAGTCAGTGTAGCTACACAATGTTTAAAAAGTGCTGTTTGAATCACCGGACTTTTTCCCCGTCGGAACACCGTAAGGCATGACTTAGGTGACGCGGTCCTCGAGGGGAGAGATCTTAGGGAAAAAATCAGCTGGAATGTTGGAACGAGCACCTCGTCGGGTGCAGAGTGTGTGGGTGGGAAAAGTGGAGGGTTTTAGGAGATGTCCGGAGCGGCCTCGTCACCATGGCGATAAAGCTACGGATGGGACACGTGTCTCAGCTGTGGTTATAGGTTCTGCAAGGAGACGGCGAGGAGTCTGGTCGGTAGTCGTATTTGCCCAGCGCTGTGGGGTAGTATGTGGTGGTGTACACGTTTGTCTGCTGAAGCGGTGAAGGGAAGTAGTTGGTCCTCTCATCCGGCAGCAAATTGTTCTTATTCAGAGTCTGTGGAGAAAAACAAACAAAAGAGTGTTAGACGAGCTGAGAGGCAAAGAACTAACCATCAATCTCTGAGATGAAACACCACTGATCTCACAGTCTGCAATCCTCTTGTGACCTTGCGAACTAAAAAGAACAGAATATGAGAATGGTGAAAGTGCACAGCAAGATCTCACACCTTCAGGAAACACTTCATCTTAACACATGTAAACTCTGACCAAGCTAGTTCCTTAAAGGTACAGGGTGTAATATCTGTACTAGCATGTTTGAGCAGCTCAAATATTGTCTCAACCAAGAGCATGAGTTTGCAGATCGCATCGACCAGAACATCATAGACTTTCAAATGGAGTCTTTTGATTTGAACAACATTACAACTGCATGGAAAACCACTCAGAATACTCTAGCAACCACACAACAACGTGCTTAAAACAACTGAAGAACAACATAACAATGTGCTAAAAATACTGTAGAAACCACACAGCAACATGATTAAACCACTTTAAACTCCCCACCAACTGCATGGCAATGTGTTAAACGGATAGTTTACACAAAAGTAATTACTCCCCCTCATGTCGTTCCAAACCCATAAAACCTTCATTCATCTTCAAACACAAATTAAAGGGGTCCACAAGTTGATATTATTAGTTAGGGTCTTAATGAGAAGTCTACAACATACTTCGGTTAAAATTTCTCAGTGGTAGTGTAAAACGTCACCCTTTTTACTTTGCCAAAATCAGAACTTTTCAGAGCAAGACATTTTTTGCATTTGCTAATGAGCTCTGCTTGCCCCTCCCCTCTCTTCTGCGGAGTGATGAGCAGTACTGTTTATTATAGCCGCATTTAGCTGCGAAACTTCCTAACTAGCACATTATTAGGAAAGGCGAATTGCAAAGATGCCTATAAACCTATATACTCACTTTTGCCGTAGGTGAAGCTGGATCACAAATGAATTGTGTGAACATTCTACATTCTGCTCAGATGTCAGGAGTAAAAGATGACTGCTAAATTCATTATTACATCCAACAACAGAACACCTCAATCGCTTAAGAGCCATTCTTGTCTTTCCCTACTCCGGCATCGAAACAATGTTCGGTCGGACTGTTTACAGCTCACTCAGGGCAGGTCTAACGTAAGACATGTTAACCAACAATCATGTAGGTATGGCCCAGATCCTGAGAATGGCTTGATTTGAAAAAGGGGATATTACTTATAAAGATCAATAAAATACCACTGGATGGATTTTTATCATTATAGGGTGGTTGTGTACACACACTGCCAAGACATATTTAAGTTCAAACAACATGTAAAAGTGAGTTCTGCATCCGATTACCCCTTAAAGATATTTTTGATGAAATCAGAGAGCTTTATGACTCTTCATAGACAGCAACGCAACTGACATGTTCAAGGCCAAGAAAGGTAGCAAGGACATTGTTAAGTGATGTGATTCTCTCGTGAACGTGTTGAAGTCTGACATGGAAGAGAACTCCAACGACACTTCAACACGTTCATGAGAGAATCATGCGTGTGGTGCAGCTGACGCAGGAGCTGGCACTCTGACATAGAATGAGAGACCATCTCTCTTAGGCTACGTTTACACTAGTGCATTTCATTTTAAAACACATAACTTTTGCTACAGTTATGCCTGTTATTTACACTTCTCCACCATTTTCGAACCTCAAAAACAGAGACTTTCAAAAATGCTGCAGACCCTGTTTTAGTTTGAAATAGGGCTGCATGATAAGTCGCATGTGATTGTCATGCGCATCTCGTCAGTAAAGCCGCTTCTGTGATTAGTAGTAAATGTCCATCTCGTGTGTTCAGCTGGAGCAGCATCACTGACAAGCTACACAATATTGCGTTCATAATCGCAGATGAATTGCATTTGATTATGAACACAATTTTGCATAGACTGTCAGTGATTTACGGCTTTGTGTATTAGTTGCTGCTCCAGCTGAAAACACGTGATGGAGATTTACTACTAATCACAGAACCGGTTTACTGATGAGATGCGCATGACAATCGCATGCGATTTATTGTGCAGCCCTAGTATGAAAGCTCTGCATATCCATGATGACCATTTAAACAATAACATCATGCTCATTATGAATGGTCATGTGACATGCATTTTCGTTTGTGTAGTGTGGACGAAGATCGTTATTGAAATGCAGTGAAAACGCCAGTGTAGACAAAGATCGCTTTCATTTTAAAATGAAAACGCACTAGTGTAAACAGGGATTTAGTTCATCATCTGTATATTCTGGTTCAAATAAGTAAGGCTGGGCAAAAATTGTAAGTCATCCTCTCTGTTGAAATCTTCATACATTTTTACAAAGACTTTTTTTATGTACAGTGTGCATTTTCTTCTGCTTGTAAACAAGGTGCAGTGCATCTGGGTTCTACGTCAGAACGGCAGCTCCCGTGTCAGCAGCACCACGTGTACTCTCATGAACATGCGACAAAGACTGATGCAGAAGAGATGAAATTGTTGAATAAAGTTGTTATTTTTGTTTTCTTTGTGCACAAAAAGTATTCTCGTAGCTTCATAAAATTACAGTTGAACCACTGATGTCACATGAACTATTTTAAAGATGGGCCTGGGAACGTTACAGTTGCATTGCTGTCTATGCAGGAGCAGAAAGCTTTTGGTTCCATCAAAAATATCTTAATTTGTGTTTCAAAGATGAACAAAGGTCTTACAGGTTTGAAACAGGGTAATTAATGATGATTTCTGAGTGAATCATCTCCTAAAAAAACCTAGAATACTCTAGCAACCACACAGTAAGATGCTAAAATTACCGAAGCACACTATAAAAACCACACGGCAACATGTTAAAACCACTTAAAACTCCCCAGCAGCTGCATAGCAAGGTGTTAAAAACCATGCAAACCACTCAAGCATAGCAACACGCTAAACACCAACAATGACAGCAACCACACAGCAACATTTTAAAAACCATTCAGAGCACCTGAGCAAACACATAGCAGCTTGGAAAAACCACTTAGAACACCAATTTGCATAGACATGTGTTAAAAAACCACAAAGAACCCCCTAGCCACCACACAACAACATGCTAAAATCACTCAAACGCTCTGCAGTTCCTAGCAACTGCATAGCAACATGTTAAAAAACACCCAGGGTGAGTCTCAATCAGCTTTCTAGCTTCCTAGCTCGTGAATCAGTTTATCGTGTACACGAATCCTGTCACTGGTAAGTACCCTGGCTCACTGCACATTGGGACAGTGATTACTCAATTTCCAGTGACATGACTACTTACAACGTCAACAGACAACAGACAAACATCACCGTTGGAATTAATCAACAACAGGCAGGGCCAATTTCTTTTTGATATGATTTTTTAATTCTCTTTAAACACAGCTGTTACATGTCCTTACAGTATTTCAGCCAAATATTAATTATAAATGTTAACTAGAATTGTTCACTACCTGTCTACCTCTTATGCTGAAATATACAAAAAAATGTGTTTGTCTTTTCAAATCTTTTATTGTGTGTCATATTTAGTTGGCTCGCGTGGTTTGTTTTGCACAGACTAATCAACTAAGTTGACTAGTCGACATTTATGCTCTGCCATGACGCTTTAAGCTTGACGTCAGCTAGTCGCTGGTCCTATAGACGGTGCAACAGGATAAGAAATCTTTGAAGTCCATATTTACGCTCCATTTCCAAACAGTTAACATGGCAAATAAATGCATACTCCGAAAATACCCTACTGAACAGGGGAATGCATGTTTTAAACAGCTTATTGTACAGCTCATCGAAATATAATGACCCAAAGACAAAAGAACTGATAAAAATGAGCTGTTTCAGCAGCAATAGCCATGTGGGCAGCGCCGTATCATATGCTATTGTTGTGCACAAGGTGTTTAAGTCTCAGCTCAAGGTTCAGGCTTAATTGTTCATTAACGACGTCATTAGCGACTAGTTGACTTCGACTTAATTTTCATCGTATAAATGTCGACTTTTAAAAAGTCATTCAACCATTAATTTCTGGTATGGGAGCACACCCTAGTTTTGCAAGTTTTAAAATGGCAGACTCCCTGATTAGTGCCCTGACTACTGAACTAGGGAGCTGATTGAGACGCAACCCCAGAGCACCCTAGCAACTTCAAAGCAGTGTGCAAAAACAAGCTAGAACTCACTAAAAGCTGCATCGCAATGCTAAAAACCATGCAGAACGCCCTAGCCATCATGAAGCAACATGCTAATTGCTAAAAACACTCCCAAAAAGCAGCAACATTTTAAAAACCATTCAGAGTACCCTAGCAAATTTACAGCAGTACAATGTTAAAAAAACAAAAAGAACACACACATCCTAGCAAAATGCTAAAATTTACCCTGAACACTCTAGAAACCACATATAAACATGTTAAAACTAGGGCTGTCAGTTTAATGTGTTAATTAATTCGCTCTGAAAAATAATGCGATTAAAATATTTTAATGCTGTTAACACACTGGCCCCTCCCCCAGACCTGTACATCATCTTACATTTCATATAGTTGACTGTTGACAAGTTTGATGCAGGGCAACAACTCAAGATACTGGTGCAAAAAATGCCCCTGTATGTTTTTTCTCTCATATTTATATATATATCACATATCACAGGGGCAGCAAGAGCAATATGACATGAGTACTGATTTTGTCCCAATCTGTCACAAGCTTACATGTGATTTTAATGAACAGTTCAGTAAAACGGAAGTTTATATTGTGTTATATTTTAAACACGATATAATGTGTTTTTGCTCAATTTTGCACAGAACATATTACCTTTGAAGCCACAGCAGAATTGTTGTGCGTCTAGGAGCAACACAGCGGTGTTTAGTTTCTAAATGAATCTGCGTTTTGAACAAATCATGTGAACCAATGATTCAAAAGCCCATTCATAAAGCCATTCACTTCATTCCTGAATGAATCAGCCGTTTGAACGAATCAAATGAATAAATGAATGACTTAAAGACATTTACTGCCACTAGCTGGCAGATTTAGTTTCTTATTTAGAGTATCATTTCATAAAAAAAATTAAATAAAAACATTAAAGGGATAGTTCACCAAAAATTTTATTCCGTCATCATTTACTCACCCTAATGTCGTTTCAGACCTTTCTTTTGTGAAACATGCAAGAAGGTATTTTGAAGACTTGGTAACAAAGCTGTTTTGGTTACCAGTGACTTTCACTGTATGAACAAAAAATACTGAGATGTTTCTCAAATGAGATTCTTTTATGTTTTTATGTTCTATTTATGTTTTATGTTACTTTAGGCCGTTGCAGCCTTAATGTTTACGTAATAAATACTATGTTCAATCAAATAATATATTTCTTTTTAAAGCTACAATTTATAATGTCTACTTGATACTTTCTCATTTAACACGAAAGTAGCTTTAAATAATCTTTTTGTGGGTATTTTCACGATCAAAATTATTAATTGGATTTGTTAACTGTAACATCATGTAATTACTTAGATTAAAAATATGAACTGACAGCCCTAGTTAAAACCACTTAAACAACATAATACCATTCACAGCAACCCTATCACCACAACAGGACGAAATCGAGAAATCAGGTTATTTTTGTGATTCTGTTTGGAGGTACTAGTGGAGCAGAAACGACACACTGCACCTTTAAATATGTAAGGCACTCCTGAACGAAGTCCACAGCCGATAAGCTGTATAATTTAAAAGTGGTGAACTCGGAGGTCATGGATGAAAGTAGCATGTGTATGAAATGTAGAGCTCTCGAGAAATATCATTTGTCTAGCTCTAAAAAAGCTGCAGCTCAGTTACTGGGGGAGTGAAGCTATGAAACATACAAGATTGATTCGAGTGACTCACCGTAGCCGAGAACTGCTGTGCAACAATTATAGTTTTCAATACTTGGCAAACAATAGCAGTACAAAGAGGCTGAGATCTCCATTTTCAGCCTGAACAAGACAGATGAAATTGCTTTTTTATCCAAGAGTCAATGAGTGACAAGTGAAGGGAATGTTTGCTGCTATTACGATACCAGATTACATCTTCCTGACTGTGGTATGTTTAGCAGGCTTTCGACAAACCGTTCCCTTTGCGAAATCGGAATATTCATCCTGATTTACGACGTCGCTCTCAACGGATGCTTATTCAAACACCCATCAATCAGAGAGCCTCCGTGTCACACGGTTAATATCACACAGCCATCTGCGCACCGACGTGCCCTGGGAATGCGTGGACAGAGGCCCGAGCGACGGCCTTTGCAGTGACCGCTTCTTTCTCGATCCACTCGTATTGTCCAGGTCTCATAATGAGTTTCGAGTGAGTAGTGGTCATGTAGAAGATCGATGGAAAAAGTGGCAAAAGGCTTGCGCAGGTGTCACAGCAAGGACACGAGGTGGAGGGAGAGCGAGCCGAGCCAAACTAATTGGATGAGCTCGACGATCAGTCACAACCAGCTGTGGGAGTCCACTGAGCGGCTGCTGCTTAAACAGCCTAATGGAGCCCATTAATAAAGACGGAGTGTGTGCCAGGAACCGCGTGCAGCCAGAAGAGGCGGCTAAACAAGCGGCCGCGGGGAGAGTGAAACCCAGCGGTAATCTCCAAACTATCAGTTATCTAGTGATGCTCATTTCGGACAAAACAAACGAGCGTGCTCTCCGAAAGAGTTTGGTTTCTTGACTGCTTGCAACTTTTTCTGCTAGCTCATCTGTGGGGAAACGTAAAAGTAAAATGTCACTTTATGATGTTCAATACTTTAATGCTAAATATGCAGAGACTCTATAAAAGGCATTTGTAAGTGTATTCCCAAGAAAAGTGTAAACACCGTGTCTCTGCGGTGGGATCGAATCATTGATCTGTTTGATTGAGCATCCTTACTAACCTGACATTTGCAACATAGATTTGAATATGGTAAAATGTGTAAAACTTTTAAGCAGCTGAGAACATGCCAAAATAAATAAATACAAACAGGATGTGCAATCTGCCAAGATCTACTGAGCTCTACTACTCCCAAAGTTCTAAAAAAAAAATCACTGCCTTTTGAGTGTTCATTAAATAATTTTCTTACATTTACATTTAAACATTTAGCAGATGCTTTATCCAAAGCGACTTAGAAAAGAGGACAATGGAAGCAATCAAAATAAAAAAAATAAAATAAAAATTGACTATGCATTCAGCTACAGTATCAATGAGAGTGCAGTATTCTTGTAGCACATTTTACCATGTTTTTTTGTTTTTTTGAAGATTCTTTGATGAATAAATGTTTAAAAGAACAAACCTAATTTCAAAATGAAATGTTTTATAAATGGAACTTTTGATGATTTTAATGCATCCTTGCTAAATAAAACTATTAATTTCTTGAAAAATAAAATAAAAAATTCTTAAAAGTTACTATAGTTACTATAATTCATTGGATATGTGACTGATCGTTTTGCATGCTATTAATAAAAGTGTGCATGACTGTAGCAAACAGCCACTGACAACTTCAGTCAAAAGATTTAATGGTAGTTCCTTGTGAAGAGCCAAGGACTACATGGGTTAGATTAAAGCAGTAGTTCACTTCCTGAATAAAAATGTCCTGATAATTTACTCACTCCCATGTCATCCAAGATGTTAATGTTATTACTTTCTTCAGTCGAAAAGAAATTAAGGTTTTTGAGTAAAACATTCTAGGATTTTTTTCTGTATAGTGGACTTCAATGGGAACCAACAGGTTGAAAGATCCAAATTGCTGTTTCAATGTAGCTTCAAAGGGCTCTAGCCGATCCCAGCCGAGGAATAAGGGTCTTATCTAGTGAAACGATTGGTCATTTTCTAAAATAAATAAATAAATAAATAAATTCTCTACTTTTTAACCATAAATGCTCATCTTGCTCAAGCTCTGCAATGTTTGTCTAAGACTTCACGCATTATGTAATCATATTAGAAAGACATGTTTGTTCTTCGTTTCTCCTCCAACTTTCTGCTCCAAGCTGCATTAAAACTGCAATTTGGACCTTCAACCCATTGGTTCCCACTGAAGTCCACTATATGGAGAAAAATCCTGGAATGTTTTCCTCAAAAACCTTAATTTCTTTTCGACTGCAGAAAGAAAGACATAAACATCTTGGATGACATGGAGGTGTGCAAATTATCAGGAAATTTCATTCTGAAAACAAACTAATCCTTTAAGTGCAGCATGATCAACAACAACATGTTAAAACAGCACTATGAGAATTATTTTTTTTTTTATGAACATGGTGTCAACACTGACCTTGAATTCCATGGGTGTGTATTTCTCATTCTTTGGTGTGGTGTTGCCCTTGTAGTTGAGGTGGTTGGGAGTGGTTGGGTGGATGACGGCAGACTCCTGCGAGGGCTTGTGGAACCGCTGACAGTACACGTACACCAGGAAAGACAGCAGACCTGCACCCAGGAAGCACGACACGCCTGTGGCTATCAGGTGTAGCAGAGTGAACCCTGGGAAAACAAGAGAAGGCAATATTACCGTAACCATTTGTCTGCAAATAACTGTAATATGTTGGCATTTTCATCCAGACCAAAAATACTTTTTCAAATAATGAGACAATATAGTCATCCTTGTCAGTGGAATCGGAGCGATACGGCGCCATTGCATCCCTCATCATTAACGCTACATGTCCGTAGCCATCAGCCAGCGGTAGGCAGGTGCTTCAAAGCGTCTGGCTGAATGATGCAGTACCAAGGGACAGTGCTGTGATTAGCCGGTCCATGTGACGGACCGGGCATCCTGCCGGTCTGACCCGTAATGAGTGCGAAATGTGATTGAGGAGAGCGAACGCCATACCCCGTCATGAACTGCTCTAATTGGACAACGATCACTCAGGAGAGCACCACTGCTGGAGCATGATGGGTAATATGTGCTGCCACCTGGAGAAACACCAAATTGGCACTGCGGTGCCACTTCTTGCCCGATGTGGCCTGGATCCGCAACCTAAAAAGCACTGCTGTGCCCCCTCATGTATTTTTCATCTGGTGCATGCACTGGAAAGGCAGCACCTCTGCATGGGAGAGCCACAAGAGCCGTGGAGCACGACACATGGAAAACTGAAGATCAGCAGTGTGCATTATGAAGTTCACTCACTCAAACCTGCTTAGCGATTCCATTTCTGCCTGAGTTCAGGATGAAAAGGAGCTGACGTGAAACATGACACACAAGCAGCACATTGCTACGTCTTTAAGCATTCACGAGAGCGTGCATGCATAAGCGCACACTAACATGCGGTGAATGCCATACACAAATATTGGTCAAAGCACTTACCCCCACACTGCTGGTCCTTCTCATAGCTAGATGCCGGGAGAATGGCTGTGAATTGAAAGAGATATATAGTTAGTGGCTGTTTACACGGGATGAGCTCTTGAGCTCTTTCTGAACGTCTTGAACTGATGCCAAACATCTTTCAAATTGACATGGCATCTTAAAAACACAACGTTCATGGTTCGAGATGCATTGGAATGGTCACAGACATCCATCTAGAGCGGTGGCTGTCAAATAGTTTTGCTTCAAAAAAGTAGTTTTGCTTCAAAGTCTAAATTCCTGTAGCTCAAGCAGTAGAGCATGGCGGTAGCAACGCAAGTGCCATGGGTTTGCTTTCAAGGGACCGCATGAATGTATACCCTGAATGCAGTCTCTTGGGATAAAACTGTCAAAATGTCAAATGCATAAATGCATGTAAATGCTAATTTTACTACAGACGTGAATCACTGAGTATAATATCAGTTTTTATTTTTAAATATAATAGAACATGAAGACGGTGCTCATAGAGCACGGAGTATTAAACAGTTATTTTTGCTGCTTTATACACTTTTTACACTTGCATGTGTCAAAATGCCCTCTTTGCATATATCCTTGTAAACACAGTAATTTACATCCTAACTAAAAGTAAACGGTGGAGAAAGAAAACATGTTACAGTATACTGGATCTGGGCAGCTCTTAAAGTGACAGCAGTCTGATATTCCCACTGTCTGTCATTCATAATCAAACAACGAAAGAGAAAAATCTCTCGCTGCTCTTGACTAAATCACTTTTGTAACTTTAAGAAGAAGAAATATATATTTAATTTACACAGAAGAATATGCAATGTTTTTATACATTTGATTGCTTACGTAGCATTTCTTATGTATTTGTTCAATTTTAGTTTTTTTTTTGTCCTATTGCTTGTAATTAGTTTCTTATTCTTATTTAATCACTGTTCATTTGTTTTCAGTGAGGCTGATTTTTTTAAGGCTAATATTAGATTATGTGATATTGACATTGGTTACAAGAATTATGAAAGTATTTGGTTTTCAAAAAAGTTGATATCATAAAGACCTTTTTTTTATATTGTTACCTTGAAATAAAATTATAAGATTTTAATCTCATCACCCACCCCTAGTTGTGACCAACAATTTTGGATGGCGACCAACAATCTAACCATAAGCCAACTACTTAAAAATGGAGCAGACTGATGCAAGAAAAAGTCCTGAGAACAGGTCATTACATGCTCCCTTGTTTTGCTTCCCTTTGCTGAATTACAGCCAAAACGTCAATCATTCCCCATCTTATCCCACTCCACTTTCTCCTTTCAAAAGCAACCTTCCTGGAAGTGGGGCGATTCAAAGAGCTGTAGATCTGAGTGCTGAGGAAGTCTCCTGTTTTATACCTGAGGGATGAGCAGGGGCGCAGTGATAAAGTACAGGAAATCAAATCAAAGCCTGTCAGTCAAGGTCGCATGAAAGAGATGAAATTATTACCCCATGCTACCATTACATATTTAAAAATTGCATGTATTTAAGAATGAACGGCCAATGTTAGTAAAAACAGTTGCAAGCTATTTTGCAAATATAAATCTTTAAATGCTCATTGAGAGTAAATATTCCATTTAGGTTAAAGTAATGAGCATTTTTCACTGCTGCGATAGAGTCTGAGGTTCTCTATTACCACTCAGAGTCATGTTTTTCAAGCTCTATCTGAAATCTTCACAAAGAGCAGAGATGGGTATGGGGGGAGATGTTTTGATTGAGATGCACAATTCTCCTTGATCTCCTCACTGTCTAAGACACCTCAGGATTTGGAACCCGTTTCCCAAAATTGGAGAGAAATTGGATGTGAGGCTGCCTTGTGGCATAACATTAATATTAATTAGAGTGCCTGATTCACTTGGTATTCCGCTCTGATAACTCGTGTTCTCGCAGGCTGGGTGCGTTCAGTTCTTCACTTTGAACACTTCCACTCCACCAGCCAGAGTAATGAATAAGCGCATGTAAACATATTACATCTAATCTATTAAAAACAACAGCGAGTTTGACAGGGTTTAAAAGTGTATGTTTATTTAATAAGGGTAACATTGCAATTGGGAAAAGCTTTGCCTCATAATGGAATAGTCGGACGCTGTGTGAATACGTGTGTGCGTGTGTTTATATATAGCTCTTTCTCACCTGGGATCTCATTGCAGTCTCTGTGCTGGGAGCTGTTTCCCACACATGGTGTGGATTGAGCCCCGCACACTCGACTGCGCAGCTGCAGGCCCGAGTCATCGCACTCAGACCACACCGACCAGGCCATCCACCCACCTGCACAAAGACACCGGCATAAACACAGGATTTAAAGAAACAGTTCACCCAAAAATTAACATTCTGTCATCATTATTCTCTTTCCAAACCTGTGAATTTCTTTTGTACCAATAAATTCAAGTACCAATATATATATATAATAGCATAAATGTTTATAAAGTGGTCCAAACGACTTGCATTATATTCTATGACAAGGTTTACCAAACGGGGGTAAAAAAAAAAAATTAACCGAATACAAAATTAAAATAGATACAGTGGGTACGGAAAGTATTCAGACCCCCTTAAATTTTTCACTCTTTGTTATATTGCAGCCATTTGCTAAAATCATTTAAGTTCATTTTTTTTCTTCAATAATGTACATACAGCACCCCATATTGACAGAAAAACACAGAATTGTTGACATTTTTGCAGATTTATTAAAAAAGAAAAACTGAAATATCACATGGTCC
>JAHKKF010478452.1:0-18872 GCA_019740295.1 Labeo calbasu | reverse complement strand
AATATAATATAATATAATATAATATATCCACTAAAAATTAAGATAATATGCTACAAGTGAATTTAGGCATCACAGATTCATAATATATAGCATGAGAAACGAATATTTCATCATTATTTAAGATTAAAATGATGTGTTAATAAATTACTATTGCTAAATTATTATTATTATTATTATTATTAAGGAAAAGAAAGTTAAAGGAGAAGTCCACTTCCAAAACAGATTCACATATAATGTATTCACCCCCTTTGTCATCCAAGATGTTCATGTCTTTCTTTCTTCAGTTGTAAAGAAATAATTTTTTTTGAGGAAAACATTTCAGCAGTTTTCTCCATATAATGGACTGCTATGGTGCCCCGATTTTGAACTTCCAAAATGCAGTTTAAATGCGGCTTCAAACGATCCCAAATGCGGTTGCAAACGATCCCAGCTGAGGAAGAAGGCTCTTATCTAGCAAAACGATCGGTTATTTTCATTAAAAAAATACTCTGTGTATTCTGACTCAAGACAGTTAGGGTATGTTAAAAAAAAAACTCCAATCGTATTTTCTCCCTTAACTTCAAAAATCATTTCAAAATCATCCTACATCGCTGCAAAAGTACAGACACAGTCTTTGCAAAGTGAACATGCAAAGAAGATCAAACACCTTTAACAAAAGGTGAAACAGCAATATAGGACGATTCTGAAGTTGAGAGAGAACATGAGATGGGAGTTTTTCGACATACCCTAACTGTCATTAACCGGAAAAAAACAATCCAGGCAAAGTAAGACAAGACGAGCGTTTGACATTGAAAAGTATATAAACTGCATTATTTTTATTAAAATAACCGATCGTTATGCTAGACAGGAACCTACTTTCTCGGCTGGGATCATTTACAATCGCATCTGGGATCATCTGAAGCCGCACTTGAACTGCATTTTGGACCATAGCAGTCCATTATATGGAGAAAAATAATGTTTTCCTCAAAAAACAGAATTTCTTTACGGCTGAAGAAAGAAAGACATGAACATCTTGGATGACAAGGGGATGGGTACATCAAATGTGAATCTTTGTTTTGGAAGTGGACTTCTCCTTTAATACTCACTTTAATATTAATTTTGAATGCATAAAATATTGTAATAGAGCCAAAGCATTCTTCATTAATGCAAGATAAGAAAAGTTACGTGCTAATAAAATATTGCTAAATTATTATTATTATTATTATTATTGTCCTACTGTCCCTTTAATACCCACTTTAATATAAATGTTTAATCATTAAAGAAAGGCAAGAAGGAAATAGGAAGGAGGAGAGAAAAAGTTTATGCATAATATAATATAATATAATATAATATAATATAATATAATTTTGTCCAAATAAATGAGAAATAAAAACTTAAAATTAAGCTAAAAAAAACGTTTTAAATACTACAAATTAATTTGGCGATCACAGATTCATAATATATAGCATGACAATATTTAAGATTAAAATTGGTGATAATAAATTATTATTGCTAAATAATAATAATAATAATAATTATTATTATTATTATTATATAAGAGTATAAGTGTTAGATGACAACAAACAATATAAATGTGACAATAATATATATATATATATATATATATATATATATATATATTTACATTTATACACACAAAAAAACAAAATTACTATAAAAATAAATAATACTATATATTTCTTAAAGGGGTCATCGGATGCCCATTTTCCACAAGTTGATATGATTGTTTAGGGTCTTAATGAAAAGTCTATAATATACTTTGGTTAAAAATTCTCAATGGTAGTGTAAAACAACACCCTTTTTACCTTGCCAAAATCAGCTCTGCAAAAATCATCTCATTCTGCTCGAGGCTGCTTTAAATGCAAATGAGCTCTGCTTGCCCCGCCCCTCTCTTCTCTCTGTGGAGAGACGAGCCTGTTTACTTTAGCTGCATTTAGCCAAGTTTAGCCGCTAAACTTGCTAACTAGCACATTATTAGGAAAGGCCATCGCAAATATTAATTTAAAAAACCCTTATACTCACCTCTGCTGTAAGAGAAGCTGGATCATGAATGATTTGCGCGAACATGTCAATCAACTATCATGGGAGTGGCCTCTGTCGGTGTGATGCCACAATGACAGGCATCTGAGAACAGCTCGATTTGAAAAAGGGAATATTATTTTTACAGATTAATTAAAAACCACTGCATGGATTTTTATCATTGTAGGGTAGATTTGTACATACACAGCCAACACACATTACTGTTCAAACAACATGTAAAAGTGAACTTAGTATCCGATGACCCCTTTAATGGAAATTTCAGCTCAAGAAAGCATGTACTCATGTATACTCAAGTTACAACATTTTTTCCAACAATCGCAATGCTGTAACATGCCAGCCTATTCCTCTCAGCACCCCACAGGTACGGAAACATTCGTAAAACTTAAAAACCCTAATTCCAACCACACTGACACACACACACACAGATCTAAAACGACACGGTAAAGCCGGAGGACCACACGCCAGTCTGACCACTGTGGCAAAGCATCTATTACACGCTTTCGAAAGCCACGCTGATGGCGACTCTCTCAGGGTGTGTCCACCAGCCTAATAGGCACTTTGAATTTCACTTTAGTTCAACATCAACTCATCTGAGAAGTAAAACAAGCTTATATACACACACTTACACAAAAACAGAGCAGAGCCCTCAAGGTTGGAAAAGTTGAACTTGTAGTCATGTTTCAAAAGATGCACAGCACACACTCTTAAGAAAACCTCCACGTAACCTTGAATACACAACATTATGTAGGCGGCAAGCAAAAATGACTAAGAAACTAAAGCCTCGGGAATGAGCTGGTTAGAAGTGCAGCGGGTGTACAGAGTTCATTCCTGCAGTCACAAATCAGGCCGAATCAGGTTTACAGGCTTTCATATGGGCCACAGATTCAGATGGCTTCCATCAGCTGTCACCAAACTGAGAGAGAAAGCATGAAAAAAAAAGAAGGAAAAAAAGAGAAAGGAGAACGCTTGAGGAAAAAGTAAATCAAAGATTTGAATCTTTTACTTTAGAAGTGGATTTCATCCTAAAAAACGAGCAGTGTGTTAGCGTGTGTGTGTGTGACTGATGGAGTGTGAGGGTGGTGAGTGAGTATTCCTGAGGACAAAAAGAGACAGAAGGCAGAAGTGATTCCTTCCATTCATCTTAACTTGTTCACTTTACTGGCTCCATCCATTTCACATCTTGACTCCTCTCTGACCCAATTCTCTGTTCATCCTTTCTCTCACTCTGCCTCCAAAGTAACATACTGTACAAGAAATGAGGGACAACCTAAGACACGCTGTGTTCCAAAACCCAGTGAGCTCTCTACAGCTAACCGTTCTCTAAGGGAGAATGTTAAGGCACCATAACCTTAATCTCTACTAATGTTCCACTGTGAAACGTTCCAATAATTTTAGCCAAATTACAAGGCACACACCAAGTCAAAAACACTTTTTGAGGAAAAAAAAAAAAAAAAAAAAAAATCACATATCATGGATTGCCAAGAAAAAAATTCTGATAATTAAATTTCTGTTTAATTCCATACTGAAAACTACTGATAAGTAATACTGAGCTGTCAAAGCTAGCCTGCTATCGCTATCCTTTCCGAAATGGCCTACCATACCAGCAGACAGCGAGTTCATCATAGCTTATGTTTGATCAATTTAGCCTCTCAAATCGTCACGACATTCCTAAAGTAAAATCTATAATAGATATGAAATGGTTTAAGCATATCACAATGTTAGTTTAAACATCTAACCTATATAAATGTTCGCTGTTAGATGCATATCCAACACCGTTTGTGCGGAAAATTCTGCCTAAAGCATGCTTTAAAAGACATGGAGGTGGCAGCGCGATCACTTGCACTGGAAACAACTTAAAATAAAGGTACAAGTAATACATCATTCCGACCTGTAAAGGATCTATTTTTATTTGTGTGCACTGACAATATCAACAAATCTTTGTGCTTTTATAAAATAAAAAACAAACAGGATACGCTTTCTGCTGTTTTGGTCTTGAACTGGCGTGCTTCACAGTGAAGAACCGAAACTCAGCGAATACTTGCCACACAGACTTGATAAATATATCTATAGAAAGCTTTAAATTACTACTTACTATTACTAATTACTTACTTTAAAACATAGCAATTTAAATCGAAAACAAAAACTCTTTTATTTATATATATTATATAATATATATTTATATATATTTATATTTATCTCTAAAGGCGATTCCAATGAGGAGATGGCGAGTCAGGATCGGCAACTTCATCTTTGTTACACAGTCTCAGAAAACAATGGTTTATTAATAAATAATTCAAATATGTTTTGCCAGTGATTTTCGGCAAGCTTTAGCCTATTGTGTGCGTTTAAACGCGGAACTGGCGGGGACACTAAACACCATCCGAACCACTCTTGACAGCTGCGTTAACATGGTTCGTTGTTTCCGCCAGCGTGGCAAATGTTTTTCATCACCATAATCGGTGGATGTCTAAAATATATAAATAAGGAGAAGCCTAAAACTGGTCTGATGCCCGGCCCGTGTCTAAGCTATGACGTGAAAACTGTCCTGAAGCCTGGCCCTAGGGGCATAAATAAGTTTGGGCTCTTTGGGCCCGGGATGAAATGCAGGGCTCTAGCTTACAGGTGGTGATGGATATAAGAGCAGGCTTAAACTAAATGGCGTACCATCAATTTTTCCCCACAAGGAGTCTAAACGCCCCCAGATATTGAGTGAAATCCATGCTGAGAAACTCATGGCATCTAGCGTTTCTTGTCTCTGCCACTTGTTAGCTCTTTCAGTAGCTGTGGTCTACCAAAAGCCTCAAATGCATCAAGGCTAAAGTAGAGAGAACAAAGACGAGGGTCTTTATGAAGTTTTATTCATTCTCATTCATCTTCCCATTAATTTCTCCTCTTCTTATCGCTAGGAAAAGCACTGAAGACCTACATTGCTTCTCTTGTTGCCCTTTGACAAAAAATTACAGCCAAAAGCTGCACAATGTAGCATCATATCAGTATTTAATTGTTTTGAGTTGTGTTGCAGTTAAAATAGCAACAGGTAGCACAAGTAGCTCACCAAGAGCAACCATTTCACGTCAGAGAAATAATGCCGCCCACTATAAACTGTTTCATCGGACCCACGTGCCAGGCTCTAAATTAACTTCCGGTCTGTGTTTGTTTATTAGTCTGGCTAGTTACCGGGAAAGCCTTCATTTCTGCCACTCCAAAAGCACCTCCTGCTGTCAGAGAATGAATCTGCATTTTCAGTCAAATTGTATGATTTACGCAGCAAACACGCAGAGCAGAGCTGCAAATGCGAACTGGTACACACAGATATATATTTCCCAGGGTAAGTGCCAGCACACACAGAGTGCAAGTCTGTGGGAAAGAGGTAGGAAAGAAGAGGAGGGATGGTGAGCATGGATCACCGCTGTGCAAAGAGAGGCTTGGCAGCAAGGCAATACATATGTTTAACTTGCTATATAATGTAACTTACTTGTTATATATTTTGCTTGTTATCAGAAATAATCAACGCTAAAGGGTCTAGTCTACCGGAAGTTAAGTTTGGGTCACAAAAGCGTGTGACGTTTGTTTATGTTGCTGCCGTTGAAACCGTCTATAGTCCAAAATATGTATAAAACAAAGTGGATTTTTTAAATAATGTTTTCTACTACCTTATATTAAGCCATACAAGCCTTAATACCAATAATATCAATATTTTGTGCATCTCTACATATATTACAGTACATGTAGATGTATATGTACACTGTCTCTCAATAATATGAGCTCATAGAAGCATACATAATTATAAAAGAATTAGAAAAATACTGCATGTACACCTCAGGTTGTACTATTCATGTGTATGCGTGTGTCATGCGGAATAGAGCGATTCCAACTAATAGCGGTTGAGCGAATGGTGTTGGTTTGTCAGAGTCCCATTACAGGCGAACAGTGCTGTTCTTGTTCCTCTGATGTATGTAGTTGTGAAGTGGAGAGGTCAGAACAGCTGTGCAGCGGTTGAGCTGGTGGTTGTTTTAATGTTGTTTAAATGTTCCAGCACTAATCCCTAGTCATGACAGCTTCATGAAAAGTCACTCAATGATGTGGAAACTTAGTGACAATAATGTGACAGTATACCATTATTAATCTATCCCTTCCCATCAACTCACAACTGACTGACTTACAGTTGTCTGTACACATTCCTGCTTTACCATAAGGGTACTGGGATCATGTTGAGTTAGTATTCCACCACTAACCTGAGATCTCCTGCAGAAGAGGGCTTAATGTGGTCTGCTGGGTGAGTCGGAGTGTCAATGCGCCAATCAATTCATTTTCCACCTTCTCAATGCGCTTTTCCTCCTCAGGGCCACCAGGACATGCTTCCTGAGCCATGGAGTACACATAAACCAGAAGCACCAGAAGATCATCCACGCTCAGCTCACCAGACCCAGAACCTGTTCCAGACTCACTGGACTTTATGAGCGGAAGGAGTTGTTTCAGAACCTCTGCCAGGTCCGAGTCCCCCAAGGCCTGCAGAACAGAGACAAGACATTCATCAGCACTATTAAGACTATTAAAAATGTAGCATCACATCTATCAAACTACAGCTTTGACATTTATCCAGCAGGAATTACAAAGTTCTGCTATAGTTATTTCCATGACATGATCAATCATTATGTCAGAGACCTCCACCGCAGTCTTCTCCACTTCTGCGCATGTTAAATTCTTTAGAAAATCAGGCCCGAAAGGAACAATTACTCTTTCTGACCGTGAACTAATTCGTAATTCGGTTACTGAGCAAATTTGTGGATGAGATGCGCAAAAATGTGTGTACTTTTTTGTTAAAATAATAATCTCATATCACAGCTTAATATGCAGAGACAACAATAAGTATAGATATGCCATTTTTTGGTTGATGTCTCTGAAAAAAGCATAAACACGTACTTACAAACTCCAAAAATTTGGAAAGGTATTGTGTCAGTATATTCAAATTAATATAATGTGTCATTACACATTAGACAAAACCACAGTTATTTACTGTATATTATATTTATTTTAAGTATAATTATTTATTTAAGTTTATGATGCCGTCAACTCCTAACCTGCATATAATGGTTGCAGGCAGGGTTCCCACACCTTGGTTAACTTCAAATTTAAGGAACTTTCAAGGACTTTCCAGGTCCAATACCCTCAAATTCAAGAACTTAATGTGGGGACACATTTCAAGTGAGAGCAAGGTTACATTGTGTTACCTTGTACGATACATTGTTACAGTTTTCATGTGTCAAACACAACTGTGCAAAAAAGCATTTTTTTTTTATTATTATTATTTTGTTTTTTTGCATTTGTTTTTGTCCAGAGATCTGATATTCAGTTTCTCATATTTGTGACCTTGGACCACAAAACCAGTCACAAGTAGCACAGGTATATTAGTAGCAATAGCCAACAATACACTCGGCCAAAATTATCAATTTTTCTTTAATGACAAAAATCATTAGGATATTAAGTAAAGACCATGTTCCATGAAGATATTTTGTAGATTTCCTACCATAAATATATCAAAACTTAATTTGATTAATAAAATGCATTGCTAAGAAGAAGAAAGGCGATTTTCTCAATATTTTGATGTTTTTGCAACCTCAGATTCCAGATTTTTAAATAGTTGTATCTTAGCCAAATATCGTCTAATGCTAACAGACCATACATCAATGGAGAGCTTATTTATTCAGCCTGGAGATGATGTATAAATCTCAATTTCGAAAAACTGACCCTTATGACTGGTTTTGTGGTCCAGGGTCACATTTCCGTTTTGCATTAAATGTAAGAATATTTAGTACATCCTATACTGCGTTCTAAAATGATCTGATATTAACTTTTGCATGGATTTTATTGAAAAGAGCTTAGGCTCCAGTAACATTAAGTTAACATAACGTGTAAATGCGCGTAACTAACGTAAATCAAGCAAGTTAATATTCATGGGCCACGAAGTGTTGGTAAAATAACACATTAGTGGACCGGAGGGAATAATATGGAATTTTTTCCGGAAAACTTGCACAAAGAACTTTTTAAAGACCTTTCAAAAACTTTCCAGGGCCTTGAAATTTTTTTTTTCAAATTCACAAACTTTTAAGGATTTCAAGGACCCGTGGGAACCCTGTGCAGGTGGGAACCCTACATAGCGAACCTGTGATTAGGAATCCTTAAGAGTCCAATATTTATGTGCAGCCAAGGTGAAGTGCAGATGACCCCGAAAAGTTTCCACAAACAATATCTCTGTTATGCCATCTGTCTACAGGAGGCGATATCAGAACAAATTCAGCTCTGCTCACTGGAAAAGCTGCTCGGTTTACATGAGGACAGACTGTTGAGATACACATCGACGTGTTTTTATGTGTTCGTGTGCGTCTGAGAATGATCGTGTGCTTGTGTTAGAGAGTGTGTGTATTAGAAACCTCCAAAATCTAATAACCTTAAGGATGGATTTCATTTGCAATGAAAAAACATCCCTATTGAGCTCAGCAGAGCTGTTCTGCCCAACACAAACACGGTTCCTCTCTCAGGAGAGAGCTGAACTGGCCTTGCTTCAGAATCTCATATCTGAAAACTACAAAATCCTCCCTCTGAGCCTGAGAGTACAATGACAACCAAACAATACATTCCAAAGCACTGAAACACGGAGTCTCAGGCCCCTGCGTGTCATCCTTCCTTCTGAACATGAGCGGCCCACCTGAATCATCTTATGAGGTAACCATTATCAGTCAGAGGAGAATAAATGAAGTGTGTTGTAGGGTATTCTCTCCGATTAAATGCAGTTCCACATCGTTACCCGCTTTAGCGGACGAGATTCCCCTCAGTGTACAGAATCGGGATCTTAGATCAGATTACAATTTAGATTCAAATATTTAAGAACTGCATTGCAATTAGAAATTGGATGACTCTGACAATGTCCTTTCTTCCCATGACTTTGAGAAGTTTTGGACTGTTTTCTGGGGGAACTAAAAGAGCCGAAGGAAGTCGAACCCCAGCGGGCTAATTCAGATATGAGCGCCATGTAACCTCCTAGCCAGACCGCCAGGATATGAGGGACTCGCTCTTTCTCCATTGGATATAATCATTTTAAATCAGAGCTGGAAATGTAGGGAGGACATTGACTGGAATCGGACTGAGTCACACCTGTGATGCATCAATCCATGAACGAAAGGATATACTTTTAAAAAGAAACAGCTCTTTGAGAGACACCATTGTGAATCTATAAATTTCCTTTAGCAAACGGCCATTAATAACAAACAACCCAATTCTGTCAGAAATGGAAGCGGTGTCTCGAAAACCACCCGTTAAATTCTTCCAATGATGGTGTGGATGCCACTTTTTATTATGTGTGTTTAAAGATTTGCTCAGGAATTTTGGAGACCCGTGGTAAAGACGAATCAGAACATTCTGAAATTTTAAAACAAACACATTTGTATCAAAAACATCAGACATCTTATGATAGAGTTTTACATACATTAATCATCACTAAACTTGACAAATGACAGAACACTTTGTCAACGGATATTGCAGTAATTTTGTTAAAGGGACTAACATGAGTGCCACATCCGGTCTTATTGTTCTTTCTGAATCAAAGCCCAGATTGTATAACAATAAGTACAATTCGAGAGTAACAAGAATGAACTCCCTCAAAGGCACGTGACTCACACCAGCCTCCACCACAAAACACATTTTTATTCTTTGACATTGTGAAATCGAAACGATGCGGAACCCTTAGCCCAAATATTTGTGAAACAGAGCTTAGGCGTTCTCTTTTCTACTTCATTTACTGGCAAAAGAAAGATGGGAGACAGAGATGGAGGGAAATACAAAGAAAGAGAGCATGAAAAAAAAAAAAAGAATTCTTCTATGATGGTGTCACTGCATCATGATGTTAAGAGATATTCCACTACATCTTTGATTGGTAATGTACCATAGTAACATCATCTGACCTCACAAACTACATTAAAGGACACTCAAATGCATTCGCTCATTATGATTCAGTGCTAGAAATGAGAAACGTTTTTTTTTTTTTTTTAAATGACAGTCCTGCCTCACTTGGTAGCCAAGGCAAACTAGAACACAAAAGGAGGAAGAGGAATAAGAATAAGAAATAAAATAAAATGAAAATCCAGATTTTGCAGTCTGCAGACTTCTATGGAAGCTGAGTTCTGCCACTGGATAAAAACTATTTATTGCAACTTTTTATCTCACAATTCTGACTTTTTTCTCAGAATTGTGAAACATAAACACAAAATTGCGAGAAATAAAGTCAGAACTGTGTGATATAAATTCACAATTGTGAGTTACAAAGTCAGAATTGCATGATATAAACCCACTATTTTTACATTTTTTTTTTTAATTGTAAATTTATATCTCCCATTACTGACTTCATTTATCAGAATTGCAAGTTTATGTCTTGCAATTCTGACATTATAACTTGCAATTGCGAGTTTATATCTCACAAATCTGACTTAATAACTCGCAATTGCGTGTTATAATGTCAGAATTACAAAATATAAACTCGCGATTCTGAAGAGAAAAGTCACAATTGCGAGATATAAACTAAATTGTGAATTTATATATCCCAATTCTGACTTTATTTATCAGAATTGCAACTATTTCTCAGAATTACGAGTTTAAATCACTCAATTCTGACTTTATAACTCGCAATTGCGAGTTTATATCACGCAATTCTTACTTCATTTCTCAGAATTGTGAGTTTATATCTCACAATTCTGACTTTATAACTCGCAACTGTTATAAAATCAGAATTACAAAATATAAACTCACGATTCCACGAAAAGTCACAATTGCGAGGTATAAACTAAATTTACTTCTTCCAATTGTGACTTTATTTCTCAGAATTGCACATTTATGACTTGCAATTCTGACTTTAGAACTTGTAATTGTGAGTTTATATCTCACAATTCTGAAAAAAAGCAGAATTGCAGAATTGAGAGATGTAAACTTGCAATAGCAAGAAAAAAGTCAGAATTGTGCGATAAAAAGTCGTAATTACCATTTTTATTTTTATTTAGTGGCAGAAACGGGTTTCCATAGACTTCTACTTGCCCTGCTAACATTTGGCCCTAACACACTGGTACTAACACAAACATTTTTAATTGATATTTTGAATTTGTAATTTGTAGTTTAATGATATAACAAGTAAAAAAAATGTATAATTGTTTACATTCACTGGAAATTATTTGATGAATTATTTTTGATTATTTATTAACATTATTTTTCATATAATTCTCTTTTGCTAAAATATTTTCAATATTATCTGGAAATAATATAGATTTTATAATTACAAGGAAACTCCAAAACTGACCTTGAACTAACGGGATCCTTATAGTTAAACCTTGAACTGCTTAGTAATTCTTCACATTAGTATTAGACAGGATAGTACTGGGTACAGTTTTATGTAGCTTGTTTGAAATGATAATTGGAAGGTGTTTAAAAGATTTATGTGAACACTTGTCACTTTAATGAATGGGTGTATGTATATACTTGTCTGAGTGTAAAGTGTGTGTGGTATGTTTTAAAAGTTCTTTGTCTGTGTCTAAGACCCTAATGGTCTGTATTTGTGTTCTTTAGAGCACCTGACATCTGCATGAGGGTCATGTTCACCTAATTGGGCTGTTCAGTAAAATGACCTGCTGAGACACAAACACAAGCATGTGAACACACACAAGAGAAAAATGCACAGATTTTGAAATTTACAGCTGTTGACGTAGTGATCTGAGACGTTATTTCCCCTAATAATGTCCAGGGGCTTTCCTTGACAAAGTAGAGCAAGAAATATAAGAGAGTTGAAAAACTAAACTCTCTGTCCTCAGAGAACCATTTTCTCTCTCCACCCAATCCTAACATTAGAAGCCTTCAGATTAATCAATTCACAAAGTATGCAGAAAAATCTGAAAACCAAATGACATCTTGGCCGAAAGAAGAACTTGGCCACAAAAAACATGGGTTTGGTAACATGTGGCTTGGATTCTCAACTGCATCGCAGTTATGCATTGAAATCAAGATGCCAATAACTCTCAACACCACTTAAGATCTAAAAGATCCCTGTAAAATTGGTTTCAGTTGTAGCGGCACAGGAAATCAAGTGGCTGGTTGCTGAAAACGTACATGAACAGAAGCATTATTTATCTACAAACATGAGTTTGAGATCTAGGTAGTGTTGTTGAAAAAACAAAAAGCAGTAGGTAGTTTTCATTGCAATACTCGAGACAATAACCGTCAAGTCAAGAAAGCCACTTTGTTTACCTCACCAAAACAAACATTTTGAGAACCTTTCAACACACTGTATTCGAAAGCAGCCAATTGTTAGTCAAACAGCCCACATGTACAGAACTCAATACATAATGACAGTAAAAAGATTATTTTAATATTGACTTTGTACTGTTGAAGTGCCAGTACTTTTGACAACCCTACATTTAAGGAACACAAGTTGACATTATGTAGACAGAAAGTACTTTGTGGTAAAGGCAGCACGCTGACGGCTAAGCATCTTGGCTTACCTTTGTAGCATTTAATAAGTCTTAAGCCTTAAAATAACTTAGCTAAAAAAAAGTCACTCAACCCACTTTTCCTGTCTTAATAAACCCAAATGAACCAAAACAAGATGCTTAAGCAATAAAATGTGGTGTGGTATTTCTGTAAAACGGCGGCTAGTTTTGCTAAAGTGTAGTATATAAAAAAAACTGTCAGTGTGAGGTACTTGTTTTGTAGAAAAGGCCCGTGTGGTTGATAACTATAGTCATAGGAAACAATTATTAAGAGTG
The DNA here is from genome assembly GCA_019740295.1 of Labeo calbasu. NCBI lineage: Eukaryota > Metazoa > Chordata > Actinopteri > Cypriniformes > Cyprinidae > Labeo > Labeo calbasu. Next base: position 6,033 of record JAHKKF010478452.1, on the reverse strand, counting down.
CAGACGCCTGCCCACACATTACTGCTGCTATTAACCACAATTAGCTAATGGAGCCCTATTGTCGCTACATGCTACAATAACCATTAGCCGCAATTACTGATAAACAGGGTTACAGTAAAGCTTATATGGAAGTCGTATCACCACACTGTCGCCATTAAGCATGATATTCATTAAGCATAATTCTGTTTCACTGAACTGTTAAAGCTTCGGTAAACAATGTAAACAAAACAAAATGGCATTATCCAAGTGATATCACTGGTCTGAGTGGTAATCATTTTAGCCCATGAAAATCACAGATTTCTGAGGGGAAATTGACCATTTTAGAATCGAGTGTAACAGCTCCCGTCCACTTTTTCAGAGGTCTTGGTTCCAAGGGTATTTTCCCATATAGAGGTTTCAAAGACGTCTTTGTTTAAGAGTTATAAGCCACTAACCAAACATACTAGCAATGAGGTGAATCAAAACATTACAAGTTCTAATTTGAAGCAAAAAGTATTTGTAAATCAGACAAAAGACAACAGTACAGGACTGTGTGCCTAACAGCTTTAAAGAAAGATTTAAATCAATTGACATGTCACAATTTTCTGACTGGTGGAGATTTGTCTACAGAACCATGGGTAATGTAGTTCTTGCTGGAATTCTGCTGTTAAATATAATTATGAGATAAATAAGATAATGAAATAATGCAGGTTGATGGTTTAAAAAAAAAAAAAAAAAAAAGCACATACCATAGATTAACAACCTTGCAGTTCACAGTAGGTCTGTCTTTTGTTTGATTTTTTTTTTCCAAATTCCATTTTTTCTGTTTTAATTTTTCTAGATTGTGTTTTTTTTCCGTTTTAACTTTTCTGGACTGCTTTTTAATGGTTAAATAACATTTTATTACTCAAAAACCATAATTAAATCTAATTAAATATAATTGTAAAACTTTTAAAAGTTTAACAAAAAATTACATGTTTAGAGCCTATGAAATGTTTTTTTTTTTTGCCCACCTTATGTTTATTGTTACCTAATTCTGTGTTCTAGCATGTCTAATTATTTAAATGCATAAAAAAGGGGCATTTATTTTTACAATAGCCTTGTGAAATGTTTATTTTTCTTGGAAATTCTGTTTTGTGTATTTGCAGTTTTCTGGTTATGAAATGAAGGCATAATGTAATAATTTAATTTATCTTTTAATTAATAAAAATTAAACAAATTTTATTTTTTGGCAAATAAAGGGGATTTACTATTACAATTAAAACACTGAAGAAATATATGATTATTCCTCAAAAATAAGGTTTTAATCATTTTAGTAGTAGTAGTAGTAGTAGCAGTATTACGTATATTCTTCTAAACAACAGTAATGTATTCCTGCCACTGCCAACGTCTTCATGTTAAACCGAACTTTTATTTTGACAGGTTGCCGTAAATACCTTTAAATTTCTGTGTGTATATGATACAACGATAGTTTTACTCAATTGAAATGGTAAAATGCTCACGAAGTGACTCTCAGAGCAGTTCTGGAGATGTTGTTCATGTATTTATTGAGGGTGGAATGGTTTGACTTACTCACGGTTTGGTTTGCATCATGGTTTTAGAGTCACGGTTTTGGTACGGTTCGGTATGTTTAGGGAAACTATACTGTCAAATAAAAATAAAGAAAATAAGAATAATCTAACTACAAGCACAGCACAAATAAATACAATAGATTAAAAATACAAATAAAACAGTGATTTTCGGGGGGGGGGGTTTTAGGTAGGTTTAACATTAGTTTTTAGGTACTGAAACTGAATAAAGAAATAAAATGTAAAATAGCATTGCATATTTTACTGTATAAACTAAGAATTAATTTTTATTAAAGTTACAAAAGCTATTCAATCAAGAGCAGTGAGTGATTTCCTTGTTGCTGTATGTACACGCAGAATTCATATTTACATAGTCGTTTTGCGGCTTAATATTTACAAATATTAGTCCATATCGCGATTTGATTTAAGTGTGATGACCTACTTTTGATTAATTCATCCAAACTTTAATTCCGTTTTAATGACTGGATTCCGCAATTCCGTCCACATTTTACGCATCGCGGAAATCATAGGGCCCTATAGTTAAAAACAACTCAGAGCTGGGTGAAATATGGACCCAGTGATTGGGTTATTTTGACCATCAAGTTGAACCCAAAATAGGTTGGAAATCGACAATTATTAATATGTTTAATAAATAAATTAATAAGTTGAATAATAAATAATAAACATTTTCAAAGTTGTTTATCATTAAATGATCACTGTTTGATTTTTGCTGATGCCTCTAGTAATTATGTCTGATTTTTTTAATTTACAATCTATTTGGGGTTCATTTTAAGCCAGCCATATAGTGATTTTTAAACAATAGTTGAGTTAAATAAAACTACCCAGAAGGCTGCGTTAAACAATTAACAGTCGCTGGGTTTGTCCAAATTTCACCCAGTGCTGGATTGTATTTAAGCCAGAATTTGTAAGAAAGAATTTGTAAAATCTATTCCTCCTTGGAGAAAATGAACGGGAGTTTTACTTCCAGAACCCGACTGTTCTACTCTCTAAAAAATGATCAAATATGTGCGATGTAAACACTCAAAATTGCACCAAATTCCTACAACGAATGGAAAAAGGGTCTCATAAGCCAATAATTGAAATGACCGTGCAGTTTCGCCCCGCCTTTGTCTCTCAGCCAATCACGAGAGGCTGCCAGACCACGCCTGTATTGGTTCGCCGTCTCCGACAGGAAATGAACTCCAGATGGGCCTCTAGAGGGAGCTGACCCCGCTGTGTGTGTTTTTGTGTGAGTGTGTGAGAGAGTGTGTATCCAGTTTGGCACTAACCAAAACCAGGTGCCTCACTCCACACAATGGAGCCCTTCTACGGCCCTCAGGGCAGCAGGGACTCTGGGGTAAGATAGTGGGAGACGGGGCCTTTTATGGGGAGGGGGCACTGTTGTTGTGGGCACACCGCTGGAGGAATGTTGTTGATGTGTGTATGTTTGATGCCTGAAGCCTTTTATAAGAAAGGCTGTAAAAACAGAGCACCCTAAGAATACCCTTCGCTGTCAAGAGGTTACAACCAGCCAAAAATAAGGTCTGCGTATAAAAGCATGATGTCAGTGAGTGAGGAAAGACTGGACTCCACTGAAACAGGCCAGCAGCTAAACTTCATTCAAACTACTATTAAAATTATAGTAAACAATATAACTTAATATATAATCATTGGTTTTGCCCTTCTTAAAATGATCCTCCACCCAAAAACAATTCTGTCATTGTTTACAATACTCACTCGCATGTTGCTTTCTTCAATTGAAGGCAATGAGGAAATTTAAGGAATGTTCTGTTTTTTATTTTTATGCAATCATAGTGAATGAATGAATGAAAAGCACTATAAAAATATCATAAAATGGGAGCCAATGAAACAAGAAGGCAATGAAATTTAGGTTATTATTCCACTATTACTGGATCACTGACTCAGTAAGTTTTCGAAACTTGAAAACCAAACCATCGCGAATGAATCATTCATTCCATTTTGTGAACTGGATGTATTAATCATTGAACAGAAATGACTCAAAATAATGATTCATTCATGAAACATACATCACTTCTCTCAGGAACGTATCAAGAAGAATTGGGGATGACAAGACTTTCAGAGAATAATGAATTAAATCACGATCTGTTCCTCACACAAAGATATTGTATGACTTTAGAAGACTTGAAATACAGTCGTTGAGTCATATGAACTATTTTTATGATATCCTAATGGTGTTTTGGGTCCTTTTTGAATGACAAATCCAGTCCCCATTTATTATAACTGCATACGTATATAATTTAATATAACATACACTGCCGTTCAAAAGTTTGGGATCAGTAAGATTTTTAATGTTTTTAAGAAGTGTCTTATGCTCATCAAAGTACCATTTATTTGATCCAAAATACAGAAAAAGTATTATATTATGAAATATAATAGCAATTTAAAAGAACAGTTTTCTACTTCAATATGCTTTAAAATATCATTTATTTCTGTGATGCAAAGCTGAATTTTCATCAGCCATTACTCCATGATTCTTCAGAAATTATTCCAATATTCTGATTTATTATCAATGTTGGAAACAGTTGTGGTGCTACCTGTGATACTTTTTTCAGGATTCTTTGATGAATAAAAAAGTTAAAAATAACAGCATTTATTCAAAATAGAATTTTTTTCTAACAATCTAAGTCTTTACTATCACTTTTTAGCAATTCAACACATCCTTAATGAACAAAAGTATTAATTTCCTTCAAAGAAAGAAAGAAAGAAAGAAAAAAAGACTTACCGCAAACTTTGAACAGCAGTGTTGTTACAAAAGATTTCTATTTTAAATAAATGCTGTTCTTTTAAATGCTTTATTCATCAAAGAATCCTAATAAAGTATCACAGATTCCAAAAAAATATTAAGCAGCACAATTGTTTCCAACACTGATAATAAATCAGCATATTACAATGATTTCTAAAGGATCATTTGACACTGAGGACAGGAGTAATGATGCTGAAAATTCAACTTTGCATCACAGGAATAAATTCTATTTTAAAATAGTAAACCACAATTTTAAATTGTAATAATATTTCACAATATTACTGTTTTTTTCAGTATTTTTAATCAAATAAACTGAGCCTTGATGAGCAGAAAATCTTTAAAAACATTAAAAATCATACTGATCCCAAACTTTTGAATGGCAGTGTATTCATTATAAATGCATGAATGAGGACAGAACTTTGATTTTCAGAAAACTATCTCTTTAAGACACACACACACACACACACACAAACAGAATTAAATATTGCAATCCATCAGTGGTTTGCAAAGGACAGAAACCAGAGGAAAGTCCTGAAAAATGGAAAAATGGCATCAGTCATCCATTTAGTCTACAGAGGACATTTAGAGGCGAGGCGGAAGGAGGAGTGTAAACAATCAGATGGCAGTAAAACTTCATGAACACACACACACACACACGCACTTGATGTAGGCTAACATATAATTCATCAGGATAGAAATACACTAAATAAGAACGTCACAGGTCACTGCTTTCCACCATAGCAGGTCAAAACTCAGAGAGACAAACCACAAAATTAAACACTTAAAAACCCCAAAAACAATTCTGATCTAGAGAGACAAAACAAAGATGTGTGCTGTCAAGAATGGCTACTCAACCTCAACATTACAGAATCTTGATGGTATGTGGGGCATTGTTGGATCGCGTCACAACACCATCCAAGTCTCCAATGTTAATGTCGGGGTTCTTGAAAGAAACTAGGACTCTCCTAGAACACCAGTCAATGAACCAGTTACAAAATGAATATTTTTGGACTAATTCTCCAGTTTCTCAGAGTAAAGCATTCCTTATATTAATTAACAGGATTATACGTAAAGCTGGTGGCAGATCCTAGATCTGATGTGGTTTATGACCACAGGGCCTGGTCTTATTCTGTAAAGGCAGTGATTATGTGTGGTAGGTGAACATCCAGAGAGTCTAAAGGAAATGCAGCGAGGTGCAGACAGTCTGGGAGTACAGCACTCATTTCATCAATCAACCTGTAAACAGCCTCCTTCTACCTGATCAAAGCAGTTTCATTCAGCTCATTGAGTCCAAATCTCTAGAGATGAAACCCAGTTCACAAGTGCCAGACCAGCGCAGGTCAGTGTGTGCGTATGTGTGTGCAAAATGTGTGTACAACAATACTTGCAGAGAATGTTGACAAATACAAGAATATTAAGCAGAACAACAGTTTTGAATATAATAAAAGTTTCTTAAAGGGGTCATCGGATGCCCATTTTCCATAAGTTAATATGATTCTTTAGGGTCTTAATGAAAAGTCTATAATATACTTTGGTTAAAAATTCTTAATGGTTGTGTAAAACAACACCCTTTTTACCTTGTCAAAATCAGCTCTGCAAAAATCATCCTGTTCTGGTCAAGGCTGCTTTAAATGTTAATGAGCTCTGCTCGCCCCGCCCCTCTCTTCTCTCTGTGGAGTGACGAGCCTGTTTACTTTAGCC
>JAHKKF010478448.1:0-18451 GCA_019740295.1 Labeo calbasu | reverse complement strand
CCACTGCATGGATTTTTATCATTATAGGGTAGATTTGTACATACACTGACAACACACATTAATGTTCAAACAACATGAAAAAGTGAACTTTGCATCCGATGACCTCTTTAAATCTATAGTTCTATCATTCTATCTGTCATTCTGTCATTATGTTGTTCTATCTGTCCTATTCTTCTATTTTTTGGTCTGTCTGTCTGTCATTCTGTCGTTCTATCATTCTATCTATCATTCTATTGTTCTGTCTGTTCTATCTATTATCTATCTATCTTTCTGTTGTTCTATCTATCGTTCTATCGTTCTGTCATTCTTTTGTTTCATCGTTCTATCTATAGTTCTTTCGTTCTGCCATAAATCTATACTTCTATTGCTCCTTCTATCATTCTATAATTCTGTTTATCGTTCTAACTATCTGTCTCTCTCTTTTAGCCAGATTGAGGTCAGAGGTAACATTTTCCATCAATCTCTGTGCTAGCATCAGAATTAAAGTCAAAATATGTAAGTAAAGCATCAATTATACTCAACTAATGCTCATCCTTTGCCTTTCATTTTGTTGCATTAGTGCAAAAAGCAAATGTTCCTGTCTTTGTTATAAACTGAAAATATGAGAGAGAGAAAAAGGAACATGAACACTTTAAAAGCCCACCATCAGCCCTCATCAGGTGCAGAAATTAAACCCACAGTTTCCAATGCTGATGCAGGCGGAGAGTTGAATGGTAAAAATAGCTCATAGTCCCCATTTGTCCCTAAAGAGAAGTGGACTTGAGTTTCATGAGAATACCTGCCCCAGTTTTGCCTGTAACCTGTGTTCTCTTTCGCTCCACGAGGCAGTGGTGGGGTAAGGCACGCTACTTGCTACTGCTTAAGGTAATCCGTGAAGGATGATGGAACTCTATCTGCACTCTGCAGAGACTCAAGCATGTAATGTGTGTAATGGAGCCAGACAGGAAGTTCCCTTTGAAGAGTCTTGTCCTCAGAGGGTGACCTGGAAGGTTGAGGAGGGCGTGGGGGTGATTTAAATGAAATTTCTGAGTCAAACCTTTTGATAAGCCCAAAACTCTCTGACTCGTCAGTGCATATAGCTCTACAACATGTTTGTGACTTTCATAGTTTTTACAAAAAACTAGTTCCATCTGTAGCACTGGCAGTGTCTGCCAACCCATTATGAATCACCACAAATACGTCATTAGATTCCATTTCTAGCCTCTTCTAAATAGGAAATAAAAGCTAAATTATCAGCTGCAAAAGCAAATCTCATTTATCTAAATTGACCTGTAGGGCTATACTGAAGAGAACCAGCCAGACCAAGAGAAGTGAGAGATGTAGTCCTGTTTTGATATCATGAGGATCTGTGAAGTGTGTACAGACATGTAGGGTCTGATTTGTTTTTTGTTTTTGACGATGCATTCAAATGTTTTTGGAAAATTCCTAATTTACTGTAAAAAAAAAAAAAAAAAAAAAAAAAAAGAGTCAACTTAAAAGAATTTGTTACCTGGCTGCTTTAAAATTAAAAAAACAAAACAAAAAAATCAACAAGTTAATAGTTAATCAACTTGAAATGTTAAGTTGTACTAAGTGACAACTTAGATATTTAAGTTGATTCAACTAAAAATTTTAAGGCAGCTGGGTAGCAAACCCAGATTTTAAGTTGTACAATACATGTATGATATTATTTCACATTTATGTAATTTTGATTGGGCAAAAATTGTTGAATAAATACTTTTTTATGAAATGTTGAATAATGAAATTTTTCTGTCTCTATTTTTCACTTACTGAGATTTTCTGGGAGCTAATGCAAGAGTTGAAGAGATAGGATGTCCATTTGGTTTGTAATTTTTTTTTTTTTTTTTCCTGTGTATTTTATCATAATAATCCTGTTACAGAGAATGATGGGAATTGTAGTCTGTCTCTTCATAAATCAGCTAAATGAGTAGGATTTTCTGTAAATTGCATTGCTTTTCCTCAATAGTGGTATACCATTATTGAAGAATAGTATATATGTTCATGTCATTTTTTTTTTTTTTTTTTTTACTTGCGGCTACAGAGAATGATGGGAAATGTAGTCTGTCTCCTCATAAATCAACTAAATGAGTAGTATTTTCTGGAAATTTTATGGCTATCCAGTAATGGTATACAAAGGCACACAAGCACTCAATATAAGCTTGCTTCTGCTATGATTCTTTAATCACGTCTCGAAATTGGAAAGTCTGGGCTTAAAGAAGAGTCCAGAGTTTATGGTGTACTCAGTGTGTTCATATTTTAGTTTAACACATCTTCATTTTTTGACTTTGAAGTTATGAAATGTATGTAAATGTCCAAAACTGCTAAATACATGTTTAAATGAAACCAATTAGATCTCCATTACATCATCTGAGCTTTGAAATAAGCAACATTTGAGCGATTAAAATCTGGATCATTTACTATGACTTTCTTGCACAGATTTTCTTGATATAAATAACATATGATCTCATTAACTAATTAAACGATTACAAAATCATTGAGTTTTGGATAGGGCTGCACGATTAATCGAATGCTGACAAGCTACGCCAAATCGCGCTCATAATCGCAGATGAATCGCATTCGATTATGAGCGCGATTTGGCGTAGCTTGTCAGTGATTTACGGCTCTGTGTATTAATTGCCGCTCCAGCTGAACGCACGTGATGGAGCTTTACTACTAATCAAAGTACCGGCTTTACTGACTAAGCGCACCTCATAAACGCATTCGATTAATCGTGCAGCCCTAGTTTTGGAACAACAGGATGCTGAGTAAATGATAAGAATTTAACAATTTTTTTTAGGTGAACTGTCATTTTCACAACAACCGGAGCTTCTTTTGCTTAAACTGCTTATTAAAGTGCATGAAGCCAAATTTCATTTGTACTGACCTGCTGTGTTCGTTATCTTGAAATGTTAAACCTCAAACTCTGCTAGCTGATGCTAGGATGTCACTTTAGACAAGCCAGTCCAAAGAAATCAAATAAACGTGTTTCAGAAGCAGAGCTGAGCTCAATACTAACCTGATCACAGATAGAACTGACCCTAACGGACATTTGACAAGATTGTTTCACAATAGCAGCAACCGATCATGTTAATTTCTGCAGCCTGTAGAGATGAAAGCAGCACGGGATCAAACGGAAGGCTAATGGATGTTCTGGAAAAGGCATACTGCTGCTCAGTGAAGGTTTTGATCTGGCAATCACAAGGTCAACGCTTAAAGTGTATGGTGAGTGCTTCAGCTGTTACTTGTTGACTAGTTAGTTGCCATTTAACAGGCTATTATAAATCCAGTGCTGCTGATTGCAGGTTCATTCCCCCTGGAGCAATCCAGGGTTAAGTGCTGGGTAACAGCCGTATTAGGTTCTGTTAACTATTCACTGTCTGCAGTATGCATACTTGGGACTGAATCAGAAATGCTTTTAGGTTGTTTACATAAACAAGAAACATTGGCTTTTATTGCATCAATCTTTTAAATTTATCATCATAAAATTACCCTTATGAAGTTGAGCCTCTTGTGTGTGTGCTTTTTTGAAAACTTAAAGTGAGATTTTTTTTTTTTTTTACCTTTTTATGCAAAAGTCAGTCATATAAATAAATCAGCATCATTAAGTAGTTTGATGGCATTCTTTTCTGTTTCCCTTTCAACTCCAGCAGTTTTTAAAGCATTAGCCCGATCAAAATATAGTTTGAATAATTAGATTTTATCACACACTATGCATCAAATCTTCCCTTTCTTTTGTAAAAGCCTTGATTTAATTTTGTTGCATACTTTATAGCAATTTTATTGGAGAAAAACTGTCTCAGACAAGACATAAAGGAACTGTCTGTCTGGTGTTCATTCTGTTTATCTATCAATCTAAAATTAAACTGATATGAAAACAATTAGTCTTAATGTGGCACATTTAATATAGGTGCATAATAATAATAGTCAGGAGGATTTTTAAAGCACGTCAGAGACCAAATATATAATAATGAAGAAACCTCTATCTGCTTTCTCACATGTAAATGTCAGAGATTATTCATAAGCATGAGGTTATATCCAGCCCACACTGAGGAAAATTTAACAGAACTTGTAAAGTGATATTCCCAGGTGTTATAAACTATCTTAGAGCACAAAATCTACTAATGAAGCAAAAACTAAATGTTATTTTTATTTAGTGTAAGATTCTAGTATCCCTAACTTCTTAGCAGTGCAGTATTACGACAGACTTGCTGCTGTCACCCACATAAATGAGGAAACATATCAGTACTGTTGCACTTGCCTATTACCAGTGTTTTATTTGCTCCTTGTCCCTGAGATGTAATTTTCTGCTCAGCTGAAATCGGTAATTGAAATTTTGTGACCTCATCTTCACACTTTCACTGGCCTGTAGTGCTCAGGTACCGTTAGGGGCTCCTGTGATTGAGAAACATTGTGATGGAGGATACAGCAGCTTTCACCTTAAATCATCACCAGTGTCCTGTTATAATCTTATCATGTCAGGATATTTTTTAAAATAGGTTCAGCCTGAAGTTAAGGTTTGGTTCTGCAGGAGAATTTAAGGAATATTATTAGGTTTCCATTAACACTTCTCTTGAAGCCTGAATGTAGTGAGGCCAAAAATAATTTGGCCACTTTAGGCACGCTTAAAAATGTATGAATATCTTGTGTTATATAACAAAATATCAAACCAAGAAGCATTTATTTTTAAATACAGTGAGCACAAACACAATGTTTTTAAGGACAACATTTTACAGAATAAAGTTTTTTTTCAGGTTTAAAATCACAGTGGGACCAGTTAGTCATTGCAAAATTAAAACCTTTTGCACAAATGACGTTAGCTCTAAGAAAAGATGTAGCATTATTTATTTAGCTACAGCTGCCACTTGCTTTGATATTTTTCTAGTTTTGCACCATCTTTGAGATTAACGTAAGTGCCTAAATGTGTCATAAAGTAGAAGTACAATTTATTATATGTGGTTTTGTTGGTCTTGTATGTGTATGTGTATATGTATGTGTGTGTATACATTCACTGAAGACATAACCAACTGTGTTTACAAGAATTTTGACCAAAACGGATATTTTGACATAATTGTGTGTGTATTTATTAGGGCTGGGTTTTGACACAATTTTCACGATTCAATTAGATTCTGAATCACAAGTTTGGGATTTGATTTGATGTTGATTATTTTGGATATATATCAGGTACAGTACATGCCAGTTGGTACTACATTACTATAATATTTAAGGTTAAAATGAACTGATTTGTATACAATGCTTAAATTATAGTCAATTAAGTTTTTAAATAAAGTTAGAATTACATATTCATATTCCTCCACCAGTTAGTTTTTTTAAATTATAACCATTTAAATGGTGGCTGTTTATTTAAACATAAATTAAACATTGAAGAACAGTAAAGATTATAATGAATGTTATATGGTGCATGTATTTAGCAAAATGATAACATTTTTCTAGCTGAGTAACGAGTTTATGGTCACTGAATATGTTTTTTTCTGAGATAAATGTGACGTTAAGTGACATTATTTACAAGCTGTTATATTGACATCTTTGCACAGTTAAAACACTGATTGAGCAATTACACAAAACAAAAATGGATTTTAGTAAGTTGTACTTTTTTCATGCCTTTTATGACTGTGTTTTAGTGCCACATTTAAAAAAAATAGAAGATTACGAGATTAAAGTTGAAATATTTCAAGAATAGTCTAAATGTTACGGGAATAAAGTCGAAATATTACGAGAATAAAGTTTAAATATTATGAGAATAAAGTCAAAATATTTCAAGAGTAAAGTCGAAATTACACTAATAAACTAGTTATATTTTGAGAATAATATTGCAAGCATTTTTGAGACATTTTTCAAGAATAAAGTTGAAAAGTTTTGAGAAAGTTGAAGTTGCGAGAATTAAATCGTAGCAATTAAAGTTATAATATTTTGAGAGTATAGCCTGCGCATGCAAATGGCCTGGATTGGGAGCACTGGGAGAAGTTTCCAGCAATTTATTTGAATATATGTGGGATTTTTAGCAGAAATCATACCATGTGTTGTATATTCGTAGGGACAGTATACTTGGAAATAATATTGCATGTCTTCGATTGCATTCATTAGGCCTATATTTATGTGCCAGGCACTCAGTAATAGCAATAAGCTTTGTGCTTTTGGTACTTTTAATATAAAACAAAGTCTCAGCTTTCAAAATCTGTCAGTTTTATAGCAAAACACAAACAATGTGTCTTGCATTAATGCGTTTTTCACACTCTTTGATGTGGTGGGACAGACCGCCATATTCACATAAATCAGTCATCTTTTTGATTACAATGAGACATTAGTTTAATTAAATTATACTGTTTTCTTTGAAAATTCCACCACCTACTCCGCAAAAACATCTGTGGCATCCAGTCTTTCATTCTTCACATTTATTTAATTCAAAACAGTTATAAAATGTTCTAAAGGTTGAAGTGGACTTGTTAACATAAGTTATATTGTTGTCTTTTCTGAGGTATATAACGTTAAGTGACTATTCACAAGCTGTTTTATTCACAGTATTATACAGTACATGCTTGGAATTAATATTTAACGTCTCGTAATTACTGCAAACTAATTTTCATTATTTTTACTCTATTCTCGAAACATTTTGACTTTCTTTAAACAGTTTGACTTTATTCTTGCTATTTTGACTTTGTCGAAATATTTTGCCACTATTCTTGTATTTCAACTGAATTCTCGAAATATTATGACTTTAGGCTCTTAGATTTTTTTTTTTATTATTATTATTAACATGGCACTAAAATGTTGATGTTCATTCATTTTTTTTTTTCATGGTGTAACTGGTATTAAAGAGGAGGAGATAATAAGTTCATGTGTGCTTCGTGTTGCCACATCTCTTGAACTGAGATGCTGCAGCGATCTGTCAATCCACATTAAATCGTGCCAAAACTACATTTATTGTTTGAAAACTGTAATAAAATGGACAAAATTTGAAACCTGAAACTTTATTTCATATCAAAAGTACCAAAGCTTATTGCAGTTTATTGGATGGGAAGCGTGCTACAATTTTCCCTTCATTAACTGAAAACAGGCTAGACTAATTGATTGGGATTTAAAAATTTATATTTTTTCATAAATGAGAATCAATTAAAGTCAAGAAATCAATTAAGTCGCATCGCATTTAAGTGCAAGAAGACATTTTCCTGGTTTAAAATTGCTCAAATGTTTAAATTGACACATGCAATGAAGATGAGGCAGCAGTTGTCAACTGTCCTGAACATATTTCATATTTATAAATCAATGTCATTAAATCAAAAATTCTAATTCAAATCAAATTCCATTTTGCTTGCCTGTCACTGTTTGTCTGCCCTTATTGCATAGCGTGTATATGTGTAGATGTTGATAGCGTGTGAAATGTCTTGCGTGTGTCAAATTTGACGTGAGCGTTTTGTCAGTGGTGTCCAGTTGTGAGATCTCAATATGAGAAGGAACAGCAGTGTGAAAGCAGGCCTGCATGCGTCTGACAGTGACAGATGATACAGACGTCTGCTGGAAGTGAGCTTATTAGACAGCAAATACTCCAGAGTCAGCGCTGACATTCAGTCAACCGCTGACGATTCCAATATCACTGCTAAAAATCTTATTACGATGAGTGACAGCTAGCATTTCATCATCAACCGTGAATTGTGGGAAATATATTATTGGGGTCAAGGTGTGCAACATTTTAGCTTCTGATTTTATGGATTTTAGGTACAATGTGTTATATCAAATCTGTTTGTCCTCAGGACAAATTTTAAGGTTCCCCGGTCCAATGACTAAACTAGGGATGCTCAAAGTCCAGCCTACTACCATAATGCGGACATTTCTTGACAATTTGCATGTAAATTCTGTAACTGCACTGCAAGAGAATGATGTGATAAATCAAAAAGCTCTCGTTATAGTAAATGAATCTGTCTGTGCTGCAAGGGAGCGTGGCAGTGCCGTAAGGCATGTCTACACTGAGAGTGAGCAAAACTAGATGCGTTCTCCCATTATAATCAACAGCGCTGTCTACACCCCAAGGACTAATAATGGGAGCAGTTTTTTTTTATGCCAGTGCCATGCCGCATTGCATACGGACAGACCAGACTGTCTGTAAAACGTATGTTTTTAAAATGCTATTATTTGTTACAGTAATTAGATAAATTCACAAATATATTCCGTAATTCATTAAGACATATTTATGTTTTAATTTGATATGCAAATACTGTCATCACAGATTAGTGCAGTGACAGGACATCTGCTGCATATTGACAGTCTACAAAGAGCCTGCGATCCATTTAGCAGCAAGGATTTGTGAGCAAATGGCAAAAACAACAGCAGTTTGACAGCAAATAAATAAAATTTAACACAAATGGACTGATTGATAAATTGTTTTTTTTAAAAGAGAGTGAGCACCGTTTTTGTCTTGAATATTAATGAAAAGAGGTCTTTAAAACAACAACAACAACAACAACAAAAAACTGGCAGCATCTATGATTGTTTTAATGAATGAGTTAATTTGGGGTTGGTGTAACATTTACATATATGCATTTGGCAAATGCTTCTATCCAAAGCGACCTACAGTCAATTTATGTTACTGTTGTTTGCTGTTTACAACTTTGAGGTTAGCAAAATTTATTTACAAAACTACAGTAAAAACAGTAATAAACAGAAAATATATCTACTGATTCTTGTGATGGCAAAGCTGAATTTTCAGCGTTATTACTCCAGTCTTCAGTGTCACGTGACCCTACAGAAATCAGTCTAATATGCTGAATATGCAGATTATTAATGCTAAAAACAGCTGTGGTGCTGATTATTTTTGTCAAAACCATGATGTATTTTTTTCGGATTTTCAAAAAAAAAAAAAAAAAAAACTTGAAGTAAGCAGAAATGTATGGAAGCCTGTTTCTGCCACTGACTTGAACATAAAAAAGTTAATTGCGACTTTTTATCTCACAATTCTCTTTTTTCTCGCAATTGCGAGTTTGTATCTCGCAATTCTGACTTTTTTCTCTGAACTATGAGGTATAAACTTACAAGTGCAAGTCATAAAGTCAGAATTGCTAGATATAAAGTCAGAATTGTGGGATATAAACTCACGATTGTAAGAAATAAAGTCAGAATAGCAAGATATAAACTTCTGACTTTTTTCACAATTTTGAGTTCGTATCTCGCAATTCTGACTTTTTTAATAGTGAGACAAACTCGCAATTGCAAGTTATAAAGTCCATTTCTGAGGAGAAAAAAAAGACTGATGTTCACAGAATTGTGAGTTTATATCTCGCAATTCTGACTTTATAACTCGCAATTCTGACTTTGTCTCAATATTCAGACTTTTTTCTCGCAATTATGAGTTTATATCACACAGTTTCTCAGAACTGCAAGTTTATATCTTGCATTTCTGACTTTATAACTTGCAGTTGCGAGTTTATATCCCACAGTTCTGAGAAAAAAAAGTCAAAATTGTGAGAAGTTGCAATAATCTTTTTTATTTATTTTTTATTCAGTGGCGGAAACGGGCTTCCATAGAAAATGTCTTCATTGTCACTGATCAATTTAATGCATCCTTTTCAATTAAATTTTCGTTTTATTAATTGATATTTAATGATACAAAATCTGTAGCTAACAAACAGCACATAGACTTCATCTGGAATGAGCATGTGATGACACTGTGTGTGTGTATTTGTGCATTAATTAAACCATTTTCATTCAGATGGGAAGCACAACATAGAAAAGCTTTTCAAGATGATTGTGTAAAAGCACTGCATCTGCTATGGGAGCCAGAAAACATGTCCACAGGCAGGATACTTCACGGTTCATTTTATCCCTGTGTGACAAACTCTTTACGTCAACATCCTGGTGTCCCACATGCTGGCTTCACTTCAGTATTTCAACAATACTGTATTTTTTTTTATTTGTGTTTTTTTTTTTTTTCTGTGACAGCAGTGTGCAGATTTCTTTTAAAGAAATTAGTCAACAGCTGATTATGAAAGTCAAGAATTCAAAACCTCATGTCTTAATGAATTAGTTCACTTCCAGAATAAAATTTCCTGATAATTTATTCACCTCCATGTCATCCAAGATGTTCATGTCTTTCTTTCTTCTGTTGAAAAGAAATTAAGGTTTTTAAGAAAAAACATTCCAGGAATTTTCTCCATGTAGTGGGCTTGAGTGGTGGCCAACGGGTTGAAGGTCCAAATTGCAGTTTCAGTGCAGCTTCAAAGGGCTCTACACAATCCCAGCCACAGAATAAGGGTCTTAGCATCATTTTCTAAAAAATATAAAAAGTATATACTTTTAAACCAAAAATGCTTGTCTTGCACTAGCGCAACTTCACGCATTATGTAGTCACGTTGGAAAGTACCGAACCGGTGTTTACAAAGCAAACATGCAAAGAAAGTCAAACAACCTTTACAGAAAATGGTAAAACAATGATGTTAGATGAGTTTCTTGCCCTACCCTACCTTTTTGAACCAGAGTATACAGACAAATAACTGACAGCCCGTGACCTTTCCGATGTGATTACGTAATGCATGAAGTTGTGGAGCTAGTGCAAGATGAGCATTTGTGGCTAAAAAGTATATACATTTGTATTTTTATTTATTTAGAAAATTACTGACGTTTCACTAGATAAGACCCTTATTCCTTGGCTGGGATCATGTAGGGTCCTTTTTAAGATGCATTGAAACTGCATTTTGGTCCTTCAACCCAATGATCCCTATTGAAGTCCACTATATGGAGAAAAATCCTGGAAGGTTTTCCTCAAAAACCTTATTTTCTGTTTGACTGAAGAAGAAAGACATGAATATCTTGGATGACATGGGGGTGAGTAAATTATTAGGGAATTTTTATTCTGAAAGTGAACTTATCCTTTAATGTCAACTTAAAGTCAAAATTGACTCTATTGACTTTCTGATTGTGAACAAGTGCATGTTATTGCTTATTAAAAAGCTTGATTTGTAATCCTTTACAAGTAAAACAGGTTGTCAGCAGCTTTTCATGTTGACTTAATATTGATAAATGTTTTTATCAGCTGTCTAAACTCTCATTCAGACGGCACCCATTCACTGCAGAGGATCCATTTGTGAGCAAATGGAGAGTGAGTATATTTTCAGCAAATGTTGAACTGTT
This sequence comes from Labeo calbasu, assembly GCA_019740295.1. NCBI lineage: Eukaryota > Metazoa > Chordata > Actinopteri > Cypriniformes > Cyprinidae > Labeo > Labeo calbasu. Next base: position 7,315 of record JAHKKF010478448.1, on the reverse strand, counting down.
CCTTTAAGGAGACGAATCTCAGATGTACATTGACAACCAGCTTATGGAAATCAGATATGAACAAGCTCTTAATAAAGCTGCAGAAATAGCACCTAAAGTGTGAGTCATTATGTGAGAAAAGGGATTTTATGTTCCCGAGTGTCTCTGCAGTATTTATAATCGGATGATGTTTTGCTGATACAGACTCTCAGGGTTAAGTATGTCTTCATGCGACTATGCTCTTGTCAAAAGCAATCTCATGTATTCAGCAAGTGCGATTCAGTGTTCCAGTATGGTAAAGGATGCGAGACCATAGCACATGGTGAACAGTGAACATTTCATGTGTCGGACTGCTTATAGTGCCTTACAGTTTGGTAGAGGAACACTGGGTGTCTCTTCCCAATCCACAAAGTGCTAATGCACCAGGGTCGTGATAAACATGCCCCAGATATTAAAATAAGAGGAGTTGTGGAGTCCTTTTTTTAGTTGTGAAATTCTTTTTCCTCGTTATCTTTACTTCCTTGTTTTACTTGTTAGCAGTTGATATTTTTCACAACATTCTAGTTATAGATTTCATATCTCTGCAGACAAACTCTAGCTGTCAGACTTTTGTATTCAAGATCTTAGAAGTCTTAGATGATGGTGTTGTTGAATAAGTAGCTAAGAAGTGGTTTTCATGGGGAAAAAATCAAATAAGCCATGAAAACATTGAATGTGATGAAAACCTCAGCAACTCCAAATCTAAGTGCTCGGTATCAGTCCTCGGTAGTTGAAAGAAAGCTGAAATGAAATATAAATAATAAATAAAAACTTGAAAATAAAAAATGTTGCTTTGGAAATGAACTACAATAAGTTTGTTGAAGTACTAAAATTACTAAAACTAAAATATAAAAATAAGGTGGACTAAGTAAATAGGATATAAAAAAAAACAAAAACTAATACAAATGACAAAATTATTGAAATGTTAAATGAAAATTGAAAATTAAAATGAAAACGGAATAATACAGATAAAATGTATGAAATATAAAAGCTATATTATATAATAAATAAAAGCTAACTTTGAATATATAAATAATACTAAAATCATACAGAGTTGTCTAACGTTACATAGTGGTTGATTAAGTATTAAAAATGTATTAGCAGTGTGTTTATGTTTGTGTTATGATATTCTGTGCATTATTTATTCATGTTCCTTTATATTTGTAACACTCAATAGAAACGCTAAGAGAAGTTGAAGGTAAACTGTGTGTATGGTGAGAGGACGAAAGAAAATGCCCCTGAAAATCAATTCCAAGGGGCAAATATTGTAAATGTGAATGTCACTTCTTGTTGTTGATATGTATGTGAGTGTGTGTGTGTTTGTCCTCTATTGATGTCATAGAGAAAGGCAATATTATTATTGGCTGCTCACTATTGCTGAAAAATGATCTATTTATGTATGGAAGGGTTGTCTTTGTCTTTGATGCAGGATTTCAAATGAATGTCAATTAAATCAAGCTGTTTTAAAAGTCTGGGTCATTGCCCTTGTGAGAGCCTTTGAAATATTTTCCTTAGCGGGTTGTTACCAGGAGGTGATTTGATTTTCCCAGGTAATTAGATTACAGTGGTGCCGTCCTGAAAACACCGTCCTCTGAGTGTGGCACAATGTGAAGGAGAGGAACATATAGAGAATGAATGATTTTACATAATATATACATAATATATAATATTTACATAATATATACATTTCATGTGCATGCTGCTCAGTGTTATATAAATAATTTACCCCTAAATAATATTTTCATCTTTTTTTGTTTGGTCCTCATGAAAACCTATATGGTACCACAGGCGATATCTAGCAAAATGTTCAGGTTGCTCTTTTATGTTAGTCAGTTTTGTTACAGCATTTTTCACAATACAATGCTTAAACAACTTTATAGAAAATCATGTTGATATCTTACCTTTATATCCTTTATACCTTATATATTTATTTCTTATAGTTTGTTTATAATTTATCAGATTAGAGTTAGGTGATAATAAAGTTTACATTTTGCGATGATATAAGCAATGCAGTTTATTTATTTTATATAGTAAATATTGCTTTTTGTGAATGTACTGTACGTATCCAGGTAAAGCTGGATATACGTATCCAAATGAATTTTCATTTTTATGTGAATTAATTCTGTGTGCTTTCATGGGCTTTTTAGAGCTCCAAATGCTTTTTTTATTTGATGTAAACTATTAATCTTCAAGTGTGGTTTTGCAATCTCCAGTTCTGCAGGAAAAATAGACTGTTTCCAACCTCAGTACGGTCTGAACATACAACAAAGTGCAGCTGGGGGCGAACTGCACACAGACACATTAACTTTAATAACCCTGAAATCTGAAAGCATGTACTATCAATATGGCAACCGCTTACTAATACCCGGAGGCCAAAAAATTTTGTATAATGTATCTTGCCTCCAAAGCACCATCCTTCAGCAGCAATCACAGTCAATGGGACACCAGTTTACAAAATAATGAAATTGTCTTGACCATGGACCAGTTGAACATCTGCTGAGTGTTGGGTTATCTATCTATCTATCTATCTATCTATCTATCTATCTATCTATCTATCTATCTATCTATCTATCTATCTATCTATCTATCATTGTTTATCTGTCTACCTGTCATTCTGTCGTTCTTTGTTGTTCTATCTATCTATTGTTCCGTCTATCATTCTATATATTGTTCTATTGGTTTATGTATTCGTTGTCTGTTGTTCTATAATTTTTGTTTCTGTTTGTCGTTCCATTTATCGTTCTATCTGTTGTTTTGTCTATATCTGCCATTCTATTTATTATTATTCTGTCTTTTGTTTCGTCTATCTGTCTGTCTACCTGTCATTCTGTCTATCTATCTATCTATCTATCTATCTATCTATCTATCTATCTATCTGTCTATCTATCTATCTATCTATTGTTCGTTCGTTCTGTCATTCTATCATTCTGTCATTCTGTCTATCATTCTATCACTCTATTGTTATCTATTGTTCTATCATTCTATTGTTGTCATTCTAGCACTCTATCGTTCTATCTATCTATCTCTCTGTCTGTCTATCTACCTATCATTATGTCTGTGGTTCTATCAATTATTGTTGTCTATCTGTCATTCGGTCTATCTTTCTGTTTTGGTCTATTATCGTTGTCTGTTTATCTGTCTGTCTACCTGTTGTTCTGTCTATCTGTTGTACTTTGTTGTTCTATCTATCGTTCTGTCTATCTATCATTCTATTGTTTTATCTGTTCGTTGTCTATCTATCTTTTCTATCAGTTGTTCTATCATTTTGTCAGCTGGACATAGATTTGTTGATAATATTTTTATGTCACAAAAAATAATACTCAGAAACAGATTTGTAGTTTGAAAGTGAAAATAGTCATTATCAAGTGTATTTACAAATGTGCACAGTACAGACTTCATTTCTCACTATTTCACAGGAAAATCACAATTCTTTCAATTTACATATATGCTTTCATAGTTTGCATTTAATTAGATTTTTTTCATAATAAATATATTATTTCTAGCCCACAGCATATATTGACCATAAAATATTTTGTAATCCATGTGGAGTTGAAATTGCATTCCATTTCATGGACAGCAAGACTGATATTTGAGTTTACACGATGAGCAAAAGGCTAAAGACTGAGATGAGGTGAAACAAGAACTAATACAAACTGAGAAATCTTAACAGCCTGAGTTTGTTCTCAAAGATCTGCGCCACTCCAAACTTCACAACAAATGAGTCACGCTTTTGTGTCTGTACTGTCCTTTGTCTTGATGCTTTGTGATTCTGAAGTAGCTTTCTGGTATTAATCACAAAACCACGACCATACAGGTTTCTGAAATCCTGAGTCCTTTTATACTGTAGTCAACAGCACTGCAAAAAATAATTTTATTAATCACTGTTTATCTTGTTTTCCAGTATATACTATATCAAAAGATACTTTTCAAGTCAATTCATTATGTAAGGATGTTTAGACATTTTCACTAGAAAGCAAGACATCACATACAAATAAAAGCCATTCAGTAGTCTAGCTCACAGTAAATGACGTGTTATTTCTTTTACGACTTTCAACAGAGACATCATCGGGGTTAAACGTAAATGTATGTCTGTCCTCAATGGCTGTTAACAGATGTTTTGTAAAAGCCCAAGAGTGTTCAGGATTTCAGTTCAATCACATATTGATCAGAAACCAGCACACAAAAATCTTGTCAAGTAGATACTCCACAATAATCATTCTGGACTAGCAGTTGAAGGGTGATACTAACAATATTGTTGTGTATCGGTTATTTACAAAAGATTTTTTTGCATTAATTTACCATACCATGTTAAAACAGCTGGCTTGGTCGCTACTGTAATACTCTGATTTGCATAAAGTCACACTATTCTGACCAAGGCCTCATTTATAAAATGTATGATTTGATGCAAAATCCCATGGATATGAAAGTGGAATTTATAAAGGCAGAAACTGATGTGAAAATGTTCACAATCTGATTGATATTTCTCTCTCTTTTTTTTTGCACTGAATTTTCTGATGACTTGAAGTGATGCAAATGAGTTACTGCCTGAATAAATAAGTGACAACGTTTACATTCACATGCATATTCTGATATGAATTACATTTTTGGACAAATGCTAATAATGTCGGTGTCTTATTTTCAAAAACCCAGAAACAAAAAAGCTATTTTAAAAATCCACTTCCATAAACGTTTCAAAAACCTACAGACTAAGATAACAGGAGGTTTTAATATGTCAAGTACACATTTTTGTGAAAATACATTTTGAATCAGATGTGCATGTAAACATAGTCAATGAATGAATCTTGCATTATCCCACTATAAAAGGATATTTCTGGATTTGCAAAATAAAGCAGGATGGAACATTTTTTATGAATCATAAGAACATTTAGGAAATGTCTTTATAAATGAGGCCTCAGGCCTGTTTTAGTTTAGTAGCTACCATATATTTTAAGATAACAAGAAAAACACTACATTTTTATGCCACATCAGAAAAGCAAAAAAGAGCATTCATACTTAAAACAGCAGGCACTGAGCTCTGGTTTTACAGGCAGTCATTTTGGCATAGATTTAGATAAAGCTCAGAGCCTGGTTCACACATTTACGTCCATGTGAATCATCCATGATTGAGTCAGGGTGAAAAATGCCAACTCTTTGCGTCTGGACTCCTTTATGTTGATGGCATGTTTCGTTTGACATCAGTGTTTAAGCAGCATCACAGCTCTATAGGAATGTTCTGCCCTATGCGACAATGACTGTAGTGTGAATAAACATGACGTGCGTTTAGTCTGTGGTAACAGTGCTGAAATATTGTTTTCGACCACAGCCGACAGAGATCTCGCACACAAAGGCAGTTGAATTGGATCCTCGCCGACAGCATTCACACACAAGTCAGACATGTATTCGACAAATCACTGGAAAAAGGTTGATGGTCTCTTTCTGTCACCGGCATGCCAAAGCCAACAACCAAAGCAGCGATGTCTCGTTTGAAGAGCAGAGATAATGACAGGCCACTGCATACGAGAGTTTGAAAGGCAAAAATAAAAGTAGCAGGACCGTTGCATGTCTGTTCAGGCTGGTGCGCTCGTGTTACTTGATGAATATCGCTGGATTGATCATAGACATCCTTTTGCTTTACGCTCGTAGAAGAATGGACGATATACCCAAAGTAGATCGATCTTTTAGCTTTCGATTGTGAATAAAAATATAAAACACTTGACTTCTGAGGAACCTCAGATGTTGTAGGTGAACAATTCCCGTGGCCAAACAAGATGTCTTTTCTTACGAGTTCACAATTAGTTTGTGCAGTTCTGTAAATTCTCCTGTTACAGCTGCAGTATTTCCAGTTCTTCATTGCTGATGTTGTTTTAAACTGAAAAAGAAAAAAAACAATAATCAATAATTAACACATTTCAGTAGCATTTCCTGTTTACAAAAACGTTTTTCCCAGTTACAAATAACTTTCTAATTAATTATCGTTTTGCTTTGTTAGATTTTTTTTTTTTTTTTTTTGTCTTTTGTTTTAAAGGATTAGCTCACTTCCAGAAAAAAAAAATTCTGATCATTTACTCACCCCTATGTCATCTAAGATGTTTGTCTTTCTTCAGTCGAAAAGAAATTAAGGTTTTTGAGGAAAACATTCCAGGATTTTTCTCCATATAATGGACTTCAATGGGAGCCAACGGGTTGAAGGTCTAAATTGCAGTTTCAGCTTCAAACCTACTTTCACCTATGTCACGCGTTACCTTTCCAACGTTACTACGTAATGCGGGAAGTCAAGCTAGTGCAAGATAAGCATTTGTGGTTTAAAAAGTATGTACATTTTTATTTTTCTAGAAAATGACAGATCGTTTGGTTAGACAAGACCTTTATTCCTCGGCTGGGATCATGTAGAGCCCTTTGAAGCTGCATTGAAACGGCAATTTAGACCTTCAACCCATTGGCTCCCATTGAAGTCTAATAGATGGAAAAAAAATCCTTAAAAAATTAATTTCTTTTTGACTGAAAAAATGGGACATGGGAATGAGTAAATTGTCAGGAATTTTTTATTCTGGAAGTGAACAAATCCTTTAATGATTGAGATATTTTTACAGTGACTATCAATTTTCTTTATGCATGTAGATGTTTTTATTTATTTAGTGTGAGTGAAATTGATGCAATTTTAATAGCACTAATAACGTCTCAGGTTACGTATGTAACCCTGGTTCCCCGAGGAAACGAGACGCCGCGTCGAAAAACGCTATGGGAACGCCTCCAGCGTGACCGCGCTCTGAACACGTGTGAAATCAGACCAATGGAAGAGCAAGACGTCACAGGCGGGTGACGTCACCGACCAGGAAGCATAAAAGCACGTGCGCCAGAACGAACGGCAGCTTCAGAGAGAAGCAGCGCTCGCAAGGACGCAGGAGCTGGCCTCGAGACGCTGCGTCTCGTTCCCTCGGGGAACCAGGGTTACATACGTAACCTGAGACGTTCCCCTTCGGGAACTCGAGCTGCGTCGAAAAACGCTATGGGAACGAGATGCCCACGCCACCAGCTCCAAGTCCGTCCTAGAGAGAGCTAGGAAGGACCGAAGAACCAGGGGTCAAGCGGTCAAGCCGGTAGAACCTGACAAACGTAAGGGGCGTGGACCAGCCCGCAGCGTTACAGATATCCTGCAGGGGAGTACCCGCAAGGAAGGATTTAGAGGCCGCCATGCTACAGGTGGAGTGAGCCTTCACCCCCAAGGGAGGAGGAAGGCCCGAAGACTCATAAGCCAGGAGGATAGCCTCGACTATCCACCGACTTATGGTTTGCTTAG
>JAHKKF010478435.1:0-12909 GCA_019740295.1 Labeo calbasu | reverse complement strand
CCATTTATTTAGTCAGATCTGCATTCCAGATTTCTCGCAGCATTAAAAATGTAGTGCTGAATATAAAGTGCAGGATAAAAAATAACAAGGTATTGGTGAATAAGGTGTTAAACAAACTGTTTTAAATAAAAAGTCTTTTTTTAATCACTGCAAATGACAGCAACAGTGTACTGACTTTTTTTATCTTTCTTTTCTTTTTTTTGGTTGGGTTATATTTTACGTACACTTCCCCACTCCTTTTTGTTTGCTGCTTCACACACACAAAAAAAGTTTAGGAAAGTTTGAGGAAATGTTCATAACATATCAAATGAATATGATATAATATAATATAATACACATTTCTGGTGTGTGCTGAACATTATGATTGACACTTTTCTTTATTTTTCTGATAATAATAAATCTGCGATCCATTTGGGGTGTGACTTTGTACAGTTGTGTTTTTAGGGAAGTCCTCAATTTCAGTTCCAGCTCCAGCAAAAACCAGTAGTGGTTAGTATTTTAGAAAGGTTCAACTATTCATAATGTCCTAATTAAAGCATTTTTATCTTCTTATTGACTGAACAGCAGGACACAATGAAGGGTTACTTGCTAGTTGGTTGCAGGAAATTTTAGAGGTGGGACAATCTCACTCTAGCAAGCATCTGATTGGACAAAAACCTATTTAGCTCAAGAAAACTCATCAGTGTTTTGGTCCAAATGTTGGTAAATTGTGATTTAATATAGGCTTAATCTTCAAACCATATGTTCTGTATGAGCTATACAAAAGATCATTCTGTTTTTGTCTGTAAATGTCTGGAACAAATTCTAAATACCCATTTTAAGAATAAATGCAAATGATTTACCGTAAGGCATTCACTGAATGTTAATAAGCATATGCATACTGTGCACCATAACCTCATCTTTGGACTTTCTGTACTTTAGAAAATATCAACTCTGGACATCAAAGTCCACTGTCCTGTAGAGTTTAGCTCCAACCGAATCAGACCAGTAATCCTAAAGACTTTTTGGTTAGATTTTTCAGGTGTATCTTAATAGGGTTGGAGCTAAACTCTGCAGGACAGTGGACTTTAAAGGCCAAAGATGTCACCTCTCACGCAAGGTCATGTACTTTGTAACTATATGGATACTATGTAATGCTTTTGCAGTATTGTGATCTTTTACATACCAATAAAACTTTGTTGAGAGAGATACGAAGACAAAAAAAGAAATGCAGAGCGAAAGCGATTGCGTCAACGAGTCTTTACGAATAATAAAGGAGTAAGACGAGTAAGCAAATGAGAGAAAAAAAGCAGTCGAACGAGAAAGAAAGATTTGTACAGTATTAGGTGAAGGCCACCTTTGTCATGCATGTCTTTCCCAGAAACCTAAAACCAATGGACCTGACAGCGGGTGCCAAGACTAAAACAGAGTGCATATTCTTTCCAAGATCAAGAAATCCCCCAACAGATTGGGCTGAAAAAACATCTTGGTTGCATTATTATCACATGAGATTCCTGGAAGCCAGTTACACAGTTTTTATGACGGCAATGGGAGTAGGATGTGGTCACTGAACTCTTTCGATATTTAATTACCATGCACAACTTTAATAGAGTCTGTTGACTCATTGTTATTGCAGTACTTGTTCCTGCAGTCTCTATGCATGTGTGTGTGGATGTTGTCATTGTGACTGCCAGTACCTCGCATCTAAGCAAAGGCCTTTTGTATGCGGCTTAATGGCAAATTTGTAGTGATTTGAATTTACTGTGTGAGAGTAATCATTGATTTAAAAAGTGTAATTCTTTTTTTTATAATGCATTTTCATACTTTATGGCTAAAGGTCTAGTTCTGAGACAAGGAGCACAAATGCATTTGGAAAATAAAAGGCATTTTATAATAAATTATTTAAAAAATGTATATTAAACATGCATTTTTGTCAAATCCAGGTGATTTACCATAGAAATATAATGTTTTTATAACATTTATGACTGTTACAGCGCTAGCTGTGGTCCGATCTCCCTGAAACTTTGCATGCTTGTTTAGAATGACCTGTTTTGAGAAGTTTTGAGTTTTTGTTTAGGCTTTATAGGCTTTTGGGTATATTTGGACAGGCCTCTTTTCTAAAGGACCCTGTTATAGCTTCCCAAAGGGTACATTTCAACAATAATTATTTACCTAGACAGTCCAAAGAATTGCACTGCTGTGTTTTTCCTAAACTGAGTGAAAAACCTAGGACTAGTTTGCAAAAGTAGGTTTTTCACATCTTCTCAATCATTTAAAAAACAGATTGACAGCAGTGGTTCTAGAGACAAGGTTGTTCGGAACGAGGAGGTCTATCATACAATAGGTGCGGAAAACTGCGTAATGTACAATCATTTACGCACTCGAAAAATGCGACAGGTGCTCAAACTTCATCGGCCAATGGTGGACATGCTTTTATAAGATCCGCAAATGTCCCTATAGACACTTGTAGCACTTTGGACCGAGACCGTGCAAAGCGATTTTCATGTTGATAGGACAAATGGTTACCTTGTTATAGCCATGTGGCCAATCTCTGCATTTTTTCCTGTGAACTCATCTTGAGCTGCTGATTTTGGCATTTAGGAGTTACAGGCATTTTACTAAAAGTGGCCCTGCCCCCTGAATACTACCATTTCTCCAAGTTTCAAGTCTCTACAACTGAAACTGAACTGCACGATCAGTTTTATGTGGAAATTGCTCATCCGTGACCATTCTAACAATTACAATAGGGTTTCAGAACTACGTGCTTGAACCCATAAAAGACAAAAAAGCAAAATAACTATGTTTAAGCTTTAAATGTGACGTAAATTGTAATGTGAAAAAAACACAAGGTTGAAAATCAACCTCTGGGACATAAAAGTGTAAAGCTGAAATTAGATAATATTATTGTAAATAAAGCATGTAATCAGTCATGAATGTGATTTAAGAGTGAGGAATGTGTTTTAAAAAATATCTAATACAAAATGTTCTGATGCGTGTTAAATGTTAGATTGGAAGAAAACAACCCAGCTTCAGCTGTTGTTTTGCAACTGTGTGGCAACAGATGTTTGTAATATAATTTCCATGTGTGTTCATGGAAGGTTCCGTACTTTACTTAGATACAGCCACCAATTTAAAGAGTGGGGTAAAGACTTGACAAACAGAGATGCTCTCTGTTCCTATGACAATCGGTGCTGACTCTAGACTGTGATCTTACCAAGGGCATGACCTCAGAGTTTACTACTACTCCCAGCACCACTCATATGGCCAACAGAAATGAAGAAATTAACGAAACGAATTAACTAACAGAAAGGACTTTATCCTCTCATGACTGATGGCGGTCTGCTTATAGTAAATTTTCCAAAAAACAGAGGATAAAGAGTGACAGAGCGACAAGCACTGGATGTTTTACCACTAATTTCTTGTTGAATTGTCTAATCAAAGCTTTTCTTTTGAAGTTCAGCCACTTTTAAAAGTGTCTTTGTGATGAACCTCAAGCACAACAGGAAAGATGTTAACTAGAAAAATAACACTGCATACTGCGTAATACTTTTTTCAGTAGAAAGAATAGAAATATGTATGTGATCTGAGAGGTTCGGATGTAAATGTGCTTTACATATTTAAAATGAGCCTGTAAATCATATAATACAGAATAGCTTTTTAAATTTTACAGTAGCTCAGAGGAGCATGAGTCAACCTGACATAGTAACATAAACACTGCATAATTATTATCCTGACATCCTACATGGATGTCTTGCTTCCAAACTGAGCGCAAGAGAATTGTGGGATGTTTGCAGAATTTACAGCCGGCCATACCATAAACTTTCGCTTAATGCATAACTTTGTTTGCGAGCATGAAATGAGAAGTGCTTATACCTCTTTCAGCTCCTTCTCGATCTGCACCGCACGCTGAACGATTGGTCCGCGGACCGCGTAGTCAACCTTCTTCACGTTGGCGTTCATAGTGTCAACGGTGAGCACTTTCCCCCGATGGGGTAACACTCCGTTTTCGGACATCTTCTTGTGTAGATGTTCGCTTTGTGCCGCCGGAGATGCAGACAGATTCCTATGGGGAGAAGAAAGGGAAGGCAGCGGAGAAAAGTTCAGGACCCAGTCTGAAACTTTGGGGTGCACCGCCGCGTAAGCCTCACATCTTCCCCATTTCAAAACGCTCACGGTTCTATTAGACAACATTTTTATAAACAGTTAAAAGCGCAACGGGTTTACTTAACGGTTTAAGATGTAAAGCTTAAATTTGGGTTCTTAAACTTTGGTTAGGCAGCGCACGTTGTGCTGTTACCCGCTAGTAAACCCTACAAAGATCTACTTGAGAAGACCTTTGGACTGTGCATCAGATAGTTCAAGATTTCATAAGACGCACAAGCAACTGCTGACCCCCACAAAATCCCCACGCCTCTTTTTATCTGCTGGCCTCACAAACAGTAAATTCAGTGTTTCTCTAGTTACTTTTCCGTGACTTCCACCCCTTTTTTTTAATGGGGAGTTTTATGGTCAGTACCTCCTCCCGACTGTAGGCTATTACGCACCAGAAGTGTAGAAAGGGAAGCCTCCTCGGTTTCCGAGAGGACAGACAGCAACGATCGACCCGTGTGAAGCGGCTGCAAACTCTGACTGGTGTAAAACTTCCCTTCACAGTGAACCTCCTCCCATTGATCCAATAACTGAGAATAAAGCACGTCAGCTCCTCCCATGTTGACTAAGGCTTTCTGTATCTTGAAAAAGAGATTACCAAACAGAGTGATCAAATTACAGGGTTATATATGTTCTCTGAAAGAACTGTTATGAAAAGGCACTGACAATCTTAAGAAAATAGTGGAGAAAATGGCAGACTTGACAAGATGCTAAATCTAATTAGTTGTCATGTGATCAGAGGCCATGATGTTCCAAACAACATGCTCTTCATTATTAAAACACTTTGGTCTTATTAGCATATGTGAGAGGGGGGTGTTTGGTTGTTAAAGAGGATATATTATGGAATATATATCTGTAACTGTGAGGTTTGAAAGTTCAATTACATAAATGCTTGTTTTCTTCTTCATTTGTAAGGATTAAGACATTTTGGTAATATATTGTGCATTATCAAATATTACAAAATATATTATAATTATAAAACAATTTACCATGAAATTAGTATTATTATTATTATTTATAATGGCTCTACTCTTAAAACAAAAGGTTACTTAATAGCAACTATGGCTCCATGAAGAACTATCAATGAACTATTCCACTGGACAAAATGTTCTTTAGATTAGTAAAAGATTCTTCACACTAAGAGAGAGAAAACAATTTTATTTTAACTGTTCACAGAAAGTTTCTTTAGGGAAGCTGTAGTTCTTCTGTGGTCACTGCGGTGAAACCTTTTTAAAACATTTAAAAATAAAAATAAAAATAAAAAACTAGGCTAAACAATGAAATCCATCTGGGATACATTCAAACAAAAATTTTTAACAAAACTTATTAATGTCATCTAAGGCAATGCATATATCACTCATATCACAGTTAGCTGTCATATGTTTGTTGTTGTTTAGTTTGTTTTACAACTTTATTGCTGAAAAAAACAATACAGATATGTTGTGGAAGCTGTTTTTCACTTTAGACAGTATAATCTGCTAAATGTTACTTATTTTACCAAAATAAGAGGGATCATACAAAATGCATGTTATTTTTAATTTAGTACTGAACTGAAAAAGATATTTCACACAAAATACGTTTACATATAATCCACAAGAAAAAAAAAAACTGAATTTATAAAAATGACCTGTTCAAAAGTTTACATACACTCGATTCTTAATACTGTGATGATCCACAGTTGTTGTTTTTTTGTTTAGTGATAGTTGTTCATGAGTCCCTTGTTTGTCCTGAACAGTTAAACTGCCCGCTGTTCTTCAGCAAAATCCTTCAGGTCCCACAGATTTGAACGCTTTCCAGCAATGACTGTATGATTTTGAGATCCATCTTTTCACACTGAGGAAAACTGAGCGACTCATTACAGCTATTTCAGCTATTACAGAAGGTTCAAACACTTACTGATGCTTCAGAAGGAAAAATGATGCATTAAGAGCTGGGGGTGAAAATTTTTGAACCGAATGAAGATGTGTACGTTTTTTTATTTTGCGTAAATATCAGAATTTTTTTTTTCATTTAGTACTGCCCTTCAGAAGCTACGGAAAATACTTACATGTTTCCCAGAAGACAAAGTTAAATTTGGCCTGATCTTAAATTCAAAAAGTTTTTACCCCCCGGCTCTTAATGTAGTGTGTTTCCTTCTGAAGCATCAGTGAGCACTTGAACCTTCTGTAATAGTTGCATATGAGTCTCTCAGTTGTCCTCAGTGTAAAAAGATGGATCTCAGGACCTGAAGGATTTTTCTGAAGAACAGCAAGCAGTTTTACTGTTCAGGGCAAACAAGGGACTCATGAACAACTATTACAAAAAAACAAACAAAAAAAACAGATCAATCAGGTAACAACACAGTATTAAAAATCAAGTGTATGTAAACGTTTGAACGGGATCATTTTTATAAAATAAATAAAATATAAAATAAAAATATAGTTGTGAACTATATGTACACATCTTTTATGTGAAATATCCTATTCTAAAAAATAACATGCATTTTGTATGATCCCTCTTATTTTGGTAAAATAATTATCATTTTGCAGATTCTGAAAGGTGTATGTGTGTAAACTTTAGATCTCAACTGTATATACTAACATCAAGATTCAGGTTTGTACATTACCTTGTATGCTGAATCATTACATTTAATCAAGCAACAGATGTCTGAATAACATGGAAACTGGTTTCTGGAAAGGTTTTCCCAGAGTTCAATGATTAGTCAAAAGAATTTTATCTAGTGACACATTTAATTGCACACAACTCAAGCATATGACATTGCAGCCATAAAAGATTGATGGTGACAAGCAAATTATGTCATGAAGTTGTACTTCAAGCTTAAGGGCGGAAACATGTGACCAACCATATTCAGCATAAAACTAGGAGGAATAAACCAGTTCTGATGTTAGTCATTTTCTCAACAGCCTATGAGATCACCTACAGAAATAATTTATGCACTACCAAAAATGAATAATACATCCCTACAATCAAGACATTACTGTGTTATTGTTTTAAAAAACCCACAAAATGAAATTGGCATGAAGTCGCAACAAAGGAAAACATTTAAAAGACATTCTTTAAGTTGCAGTAGTATTACTCAAGGTGACCTGACATTTCAAACAGGATGAAAAGGTAAACAGTAGCACAGCCGGCCAATAAAAGTGTTAATAATTGTCTGTATGCATATGTACTTCTACAGACCATGAAGACATTAACACATCTATCCTACCTTAGAGGTAAGATTTTATTATTCATTTAAATGCAATAGTGTAGTAACTGCCCTGATTATATGCTTAACAGGAACTCAAAGTGCTAATGAAGATTAATAATGACAGCTGAGGCTAGTTACTACATATTTCAGGTTAAAGACACGGGCCAAAACCTGCTACTTCCATTCTGTCATATAATGTCTGATCTAATACTCAAACTAGTTTTTCAGTGAGACGAGGGATAGGCTACAGTCAGGGGGCCCCATAGACTTCTATTGTGAGCGTTTTTCTATCAACACATTGTCTTTGCAAACTGAGGCATGTCACAGTGGTATTTAACCCAGATTATGCCTTTAAAGCAAAGATAATTAGACTGGGTGTGGAGGAACAGCTTGATATAAAACATGCCTTAGTTATATTTATTCTTTTTAGCCTTTTATACAGCTTATTGTCTGTACAACAATATTTCAGCTTTGTGAACATCACACTGTGTTGATCTTTGACTAAAGGAGTGACTCATGAAAGACTCACTTGAAGACATGGTAAGTTTAATTCGTTAATGGATAATTATATATGAACAAAACAAGGACTATAGTTGCCTGCATAATTTTATATCCTGTGAGAACAAAACACAAGGAGGAGAAAAGCTCTTGATGTTTAAAGAAACACTAGTACATCTAATAAAAAAAAAAAAACAGCATATTTATTTTTACACATCACATGCGTTCAATTTATTTTGTCATTATCTTTTTTTAGTCTTTCAATTGTTGGGTGCAACTGCAGCTTTAATGTTGTGCAGGCAGTACAATGCTATTTATATTTAAAATGAAGTATAAATATGCTATTAAAACATTCAGTGCAGCAATACTCACACCCAAAATTCTGTCTTTATTTAACCTGCAAATATTTCGGTACTTCTTCTTTTTAACGTCACCCACTCTTGTTACAAAAGTCTGCTGTAGGCGGGACTCTGTTTTCGGAATATAATATGATTGGGCAGCAGGGGGCGTGGTTACACATAATGACGCTGATTTATTAAAACAAAAATGTATTAATTAAAAAAAAAATGAACACAGGCTCAGAAATAATAACAGCAGCAACATTTATTGCTAGAATGCAGAATGTTATTTCCTTGTTGGCGCTGAAACATGAAAATATAACTAAAACGTAAGAAAATCTAAAAATGTATATGTATTTATTCACACCACAAATTCAAACATATTATTAAACAATTTGTTTACCAGTGTCATTAAGTGAATACTAACATACACAACTTTCAAAAATACTGTTATGTTGGTCCTCAAAGCCAAACTCATTTTTACATTCATGTTCAGTAACAACACACCAAAGGTAGCATGTGGTATGACAGTGTGAATGCTACTCATATACAGTTACACAGTAGTCATTAAGTGTTTTTGAGTCTATACTTTGATTCACTTTCTAGAATCACATTTGTGTTACCAAAAATATTCTTGTGATTAATAAACAACAAGGCAGGAGACTTAACCTGATGATCACAGCCAGAATTCACCAGTGACCAGTTAAAGGGGTAGTTTACCCAAAATGAAAGTTGTGTCATCATTTGCTTACTCTCATGTGGATCCAAACCTGCATGCCTTTCTTTCTTCTGTGGAACACAAAATAAGATATTTGGCAAAATGTCCTGGTGTTTTTTCCTCAATGGGATTCACTGTTGTTTTGAACAATGACTGTCATTGTATAAACAATTTTTGGGTTTGTTTTTCACAGAAGAGACGACAGAGATGACAGAATTTTTATTTTTTGGTAAACTACCCCTTTTAATAATGCTTGAGCTGTTCATTTTTACAAATCCAGTAAGTTTGGTATCTGGTTAGTAACTCATACATGTCCAAACCAATGCCCTAGAAACCAGTTCCAGCAGTAATCGCTGAGAGAGTCTGTGTAGCCACGGTACGCAAGGCAAATGTGGGCACAGAGAGATCCATTAGGACGAAGAGTTGGTGTTGGGAATTTTGCAGGGCATAACACTTGCACTCATCTGTGACGAGGTAGCACTGCACAGGGACGTGGCTAAAGCCCTGAGAGAAATCCTCTGAGGTAGTTGAGGCTGACGAAACTGATGTCTCCTGAGAGGTAAAATATCGAGTGAGAGCAAATGTATAAAAGAGGCGGAGGAGCTCCAAGCGCCTGGCTGACGAGAGGAGAGGCGTAGCCTGCGAGGGAGCACCACTGCGCACACGAGGGCAGACGGTGACGGCACGTCGAGATTCACGGTTGATGAGCAGAAGAGCCTGGATGTCCCAGCGTAGGTTAACAGACGGGGGAAGAGTAGAGCGTTCGGCCTGCTCCAAACAGCTGCGCAGGCTCTCCACAAAAGTGGACCAAAAACGACCAATGAGCTCATTCTGTGCCTTACACAAAGAGGGTTTGGGGCCACAGAGGACGCACATGTGAACCCCAGGAAGTAGTTGGAAACTGAGCAAGCGAATTGCGACCGTAGGACTTCCTTGGGGCAGGAAGACGGGGTAGTCGCATGAAGATGCACCTGAAAGTGTATGTACCAAGACTGAGAGCACAACAACTTCCTGGGATGTTAGTCGAGACCACCACTTC
The DNA here is from genome assembly GCA_019740295.1 of Labeo calbasu. NCBI lineage: Eukaryota > Metazoa > Chordata > Actinopteri > Cypriniformes > Cyprinidae > Labeo > Labeo calbasu. Next base: position 2,998 of record JAHKKF010478435.1, on the reverse strand, counting down.
TCTGTGGCCTGCGCCACGCGGCCATGCACCAGCAGGCAGCCAAATTCACTCTCCGCCGCTTGGGCAAAAGAGTCTAGGGCTTCCTGAAGCAAGCCGGAGTGGGAGGGAAGCAAACAGTCGGCACACTGCGTCAAATCTCCCATAAATCCCTGATCGTCACTGATGCGTTCCAAGAGCATGTCGATTAGGCGGTAGCAAGAGCGCAACTCCCGTTTTAGACGCTCCACGTTGCGTACGTTCGCCAGCTCGTCCTGTCCCAGAACCAGGACCATGCAGTTCCACACGTTCTCCAGCAGGCGGCGCAACTGCAGCTCACTGATGGCGGAGCCCCCGCCGCCACTCACCGCAATTAGCATCAGGCTATCCTGAAAGACCCCCCAAACCACACGGCTCCCTCGATCCGTCTCACAGCTCGCTAACTGAGCCCCATGGCCGGCGCCAAACATATGAACACCATTCAGGGAGCCGATGATGGAAAAGGGAAGCTGCTTCGAGGAGCCTCTTGAGAACAGAGGGACCCCACTGGAGGCTGTGAGGCACAGCAGTTGGAGGGTTTCTGCTTGCAGCATAGTGAATGTAGACTGGGCTGGAAAGTGGCTCTAAACACCAATCAGTGATGGAGACATCTTACAAAGCCTTAAGGTGCACAAAAACAAAAGAAATAAACACATGAGAACCTCAACTGCAAAAGACACTATACTGACATGACACCTGTGTATGGTAAAATGGGGTAAGATGCCCTTCCTTTAGAACAATGTGCTTTTACTTATAAACTGTAACATCATGTTTAGATGTAAGTTTAGCATGTGTATGCTGATGCGTCAGCCAACACGGTACTAAGGTTAACATTTGTTATTTTAGATGTCGTAGCACAAAATGTAACATTATTCGTTTACATTTAATCATTTCGCAGGCGCTAAAGATGAGATAAGTTGAGGCTCCATGTTTCAAATTTTTGATTTTGCTAATATTTTTTTCTGAAGAAAGACAGACATGTATAGTGATTAAACCCAAAATATTAAATGTCATGGATGAATATTTACTGTGTAATCCACTATTTTGTAGAGGGGGTCAATATGGCAATTTTCACCTGAGCTTCAGAGTCAAATTACAGCAGGGCAAAATGACTTCAGAAAGATGGCAGAATCATAATGTTATTTTTACACAGAGATTGGCAGGTCTGTTAGTAATATTTGTTGACTAGAGCAATCTTTGTTGCATTATGTGCCTATGGTGACCAGCACTTAAGTTTTTTTTTCTCCAATGTTTGCATGTCTGTAACTCATCAAGTAGTAAAGATATCTTAATGCCCTTTTAGATATTAAGTCTTAACAAACTTTCCTTTTGGCATCTTTTATTGCCCTATATGACTTGGTTCCAGAGATATTGGAATTTCAATATGGCTCCATGAGTAAATCATTAATATTTACACATTTTCAGTGGTTAAAAAGGTCCGTTTGCAAAAATATGACACTTCTTTTTTTTCAAAGAGGAATGTCTGAAGAACAAATAATGTTGAAACTAGAAATTTGTCTCATTTCCTTCTGTCAAGACAACCGCATTGAACCTTCCTGCCATAAATATTCTTTTTAGCTTATGGGCCTGTAACTCAAGAAGTATTTAATTTATCACAATACATCATTCAATCCCAGAGATATGGGGATTTCAATGAGGCTCCATTTCCAAATGCAGCTGATACTTATTTTATTTAAAGAACAATGTCTAAAGAAGAAATAATGTTACAATTAGAATTGTATCCTGTTTTCGTCTATCAAAACAATTGCATACAACATACCCATCTGAGTGCTAAACGTGCACTGAAATGGTCGAGTTGAGGCACATTACCTTGCTTTCTGTAGTCTATTCGTAAGATTCTATATGTGAATCAGTTTTAGGTATATTTGGAAGAAGGGATGTACCAAGAGTTTAAACATGCAGTATTGTAACATGATTTTACCTCACCTGGATTAATTATTAGAATTTGTTTTTCCTTTTTATTGTTGTAAAATATGAAGCATAGTCACAGATCAAGTAGTATCTACTACTAGAGGGTATCTACTGCTGATAGTACCTCAAACATTTAAGGTCTCTCACACCTGAAATAATTAACACTGGGTAACTCCGAACCCTAGTAAAAATGGAATCCTGGGAAATCTTATTTCACATTTTACACTGTTCATACTTGACCTAAAGTTAACAATTAATCCTGGTCATTCATAATCTGACATGCAGTGTTGGGAAGGTTACTTTGGAAATGTACAGGTTACAGATTACAAGTTACTCTATTTAAAATGTAATAAGTAGTGTAACTTTTCAATTACTATTAAAGTAATGTAACTTATTACATTTGATTACTTTTTGATTACTTTTCAAAATTTCTAATATTTTCAACTGTTTATAATTTTAAAACATTTAAACTAGACAGAATTAACCTTACTTAGCATTCAACACTGATTACTGTCAGACTTTCAAAATCCTTTATCGCTTGAATTAAGATTATAATAAGTAAGGAACACTATACATCTTTATTTTGCAATAACAACTGGCTGGATGTACATTGTCCCGCTTATTACACAACTGCTTTCCATAAAAGTAATCAATTAGACACAAAACACTGATCGAAATATTTGAACACAAAGCTTCCACGAAGAAATCAGCTGCTAGCAACTGAAGAGCCCAACTAAGTGAACACTGACCACTATAATGGTGACATAAAATGTATTTTCTCCTTTAGTGATGCTGTTTATTAACACCAGGTGTTTTCAACAATGGTCAATCATCACTCAATGAATCACTTAATTACCTCATTAACTTATTAACACCAGGTGTCTTCAATAATGGTCAATCATCACCAGTGTTGGGAAGGTTACTTTGGAAATGTAATAGGTTCCAGATTACAAATTACTTGATTTAAAATGTAATAAGTAGTGTAACTTTTCAATTACTTTATTAAAGTAATGTAACTTATTACTTTTAATTACTTTTTGATTACTTTTCT
>JAHKKF010478404.1:0-23980 GCA_019740295.1 Labeo calbasu | reverse complement strand
TGCTGGTCGTAAGCTGGTCCCTCCTGTTTATGACCACCTTAGGACCAGCACATGACCAGCTAAGGACTAGCATAAACCAGCTAAGAATCAGCTTAACCCTTTAACTGTTACCGTACCCCCAGTGGGACGCCTAAATTTACTTCACCATATTACAAATAAATCCTAATCTAATCATGACAAACTATACATCGTTGGAAAGGTCTACAACTTCTAAATAGATTTTTCCCTATCACACTTTAAAATCATAAGAAATTATATATCAGTTCAAAACTTAAAATCTCAAAATTCATCCTTTGAAAGGCATTTTAAAATCAGACACTGCATTACCATGGAAAATGTACATCAAAATCATATTACAAAATGTTTTCATTCATGAATTATAAAAAATTAAGTCTGGATAGTGCATTTCACGTATGTTTTAAAAAATGGGAGTGACAAGGGTTAAACCAGCTAAGGACCAGCATAAACCAGCTAAAACCAGCATCCATGCTTCAAAATCTACCTAATCAACATTTGGGGACAGCCACTATTTAAATATTCATATTTCAACTTAAGCAGAAATATAATTATGTAATTGTAACTTTATCCCTAAAAACAAACAAACATTTTTTTGTTGTAATTTAAGCGTTTAGACACATTGGTTCATTTTAACCTTCAGTATTATAGTAATGTAGTACCAACTGTGTTTATTTTAAAGCATCAGTTGGGAGATTGTTTTTTTCCTTGAGAAAATTTGCCATGTACTGTACCTGATATACAATCCAATCTGAAATCGATATGTTTATTTATGTTTATATAAACAAATTAAACATTATATAACACTAACAAAATAATAATAATAATAATAATAATAATAATAATAATAATAATAATAATAATTAATATATGTCATATGGTGCATTTATTTAGCAAAATGCTGTCTTTAGAGTTCATTTTACTAGCTGACTGACCAGTTTTTGGTCACCGAATGGTTTTCTTGTTTTTTCTGAGGTAAATGTGACGTTACGTGACATGTTGTTTACAAGTCGTTATATTGACGTCTTCCGCGGTTGAAACACGGATTGACCGATTACATGAGACAGGAAACGGTTTCGGTAAGTTGTACTCTTTCTTTTAACATACCTTCGGATGTTTATTCGTCTTTATTTCATGCTGAAACTGGCATTAAAGCGGAGGAGACGGTCAACTCACGTCCCGCCTCTCTTGAACTGAGGCGCTGTCACTCCAAACAGCGCCAAAACGGCATTTATTGTTTGAATATTGTAATAAAATGTACAGAATTTGAAAGCCGAGACTGTTTGATATTTAAAGTAACAAAGCACTAAGGTTTTTGCGATTTATTGGACGGGAAGTGCAATTTTCCGTTCGTTATCTGAAAAAAAGGCTAGACTAATCGATTCTTTTGGATTTGGGAATCGATGTCGTTTCGTACAAATAAGAATTTCATAGAAATGCAAAGATTGTGTAAAACATTAAAGGCAGAGGCCTTGAAGAGGTGCACAGAAGCGTGAAAATAGTAGAAACATGTCTTATTGTAGCTAAAAACCATGACATAAAGCAAAAGTAAAATAATTAAAATGAATAATGACAAAAATCTTGACTAAAGGTCATCAGCTCCAGAGAGAGAATGAGAGAAATACAGACACACGCTCTTTGCTGCAGCTGGAACTGCAGTTGTGATGATGGATTTTTAAAGGCTGCAAAAACAACAGGCCCTGATGAGTGACACCCAGACAACAAGACATCTACACACGACAGAAAGAAAAAACGACCGCCGGTACACCACCCCTCAACAGTGTCTGATTCTTTCTGGATTCACAAAGCCAACACATCAAGAAATATTCCCAAAACACTCGTGTAGCAGCTCCAGCGCAACTTTCTAAAGGCTTTTCCTCAGAAGTTTTCACCGCTGCTGGCAGAGCCCAACATTATATGATCCTCCTCTATAAAACATCACAACATCTACTTGTCCCTGCAAATGTAAGCCAACCCGTGAGCCCAAAAGCTGATGTGATTTGGGGGTTCAATATGCAAATTAAGCATTTAGTAAGGCAAACTCCTTTGTAGTGTCTGCTGTAATTTACTTCTCTGCATCATTTCAGTAATGCAGTCTCCCCATGCATCATTCAACACACACACACACACACACCACAGCCTCAACATCAAAGACAAGAACTGCATTCCTTTAATTGATAGAAAATGCCGATCCAACACTGAGCCACTTCAAAGATGCATTAAACAAATGAAAGCATTGATTATTTATAGATAAAACTAACAGAAACTTACACAAGCTTTAATGACCTACTTAAGCACTGCAGTTTAATAGTAATATAAACTGCAGGATAAGCACTTGATTTAAAGTAGATCTGTCAACATCTTTTACCTAACCACAAATTACTGGACATAAGTCTATTCAAATAATGTAAACATCAATGTGTGTCTACATCCCAGTGCATCTGCTTGACTTAGAACATTTTGGATCAACAAAACCTGCAGAATAATCATTTAAATATATTTTTCTAAAACTAGATATAAAATACAATACAGAAAACAATCATTTTCAATACATTTTTATATTATTTTTCAGTAAAAACATTTAAATAAATAAATAAACCTTAAAGTAAATTTACTTGATACTTTATTTTAAAATAATGTAAACATTAATGTATTTCTACATCCTAATGCATCTACTTGAATTAAAAAAAATTGGATCAGCAAAACTAAATATTAAACATTATTATTGGATATTAAACATTAAATATTAAACGTTAGATATTAAAAACTTTTTAATTAAATTTGTCTGCTTTATTTTCCAGTAAAAACAACAAAGAAAAATATAAATAATAAATAAACCTTATCAAAGTAAATTTACTTGAATTGCAAAACCGTAAAATATTAAGGCTTATGTTGAAATATTGTAAACATGAATGTATTTCTATATCTTAATGCATCTGCTTGAATTATAACATTTTGGATCAACCAAAAATGCAAAAGAATAATTTCAAATAAAATTTTCTTTTTTATTTTACAGTACAATTTAAAAAAAAAAAATCAATGAAATGAAATGAAATAAAATAAAATAAATAAATAAATAAATAAATAAATAAAACTAACATAAATTAACAAATTTAACTAAAATGGTAACTTAAAATAATTAAATAAAAAAGGGACTTAACCTAAATTTACTTGAATTGCAAAACAGTGTAAAATATTAAGGCTTATTTTAAAATAATGTAAACATTAATGCATTTCTACATCGTAATGCATCTGCTTGAATTAGAACATTTTGGATCAACCAAAAATGCAAAACAATTGTTTTAAATAATTTTCTGTTTTATTTTCCAGTATAAATAAAAAACTTGTGAAATTAAACTAAATAAATAAATAAATAAATAAATAACCTAACATAAATTTACAAATGTAACTAAAATAACTAACTAAAAATAAGTAAATAAAAAAGGCACTTAACCTAAATTTACTTGAATTGCAAAACTGTGTAAAATATTAAGGCTTATTTTTAAATAATGTAAACAATAATGTATTTCTACATCCTAATGCATCTCCTTGAATTAGAAAATTTCAACAAAACTAGATATAAAACATACCAAAAAAACAATTTTTAAATACATTTTCCTGCTTTATTTTCCAGTAAAATAATAAAAAAGAAAAAATATAAATAAATAAATAAATAAACCTTGAAGTGAATTTACCTGAATTGCAAAACTGTAAAATATTAAGGCTTACAAATACAAAACACATACACAAAAAAAGCAAAAGAATCATTTTAAATAAAATTTAACTTTAAATAAAATTAATTAAATAAAAATAAAATGTTCCAGTAAAAGTAACTAAAATAAATAAATAAACAAACAAACAAACAAACATCTAATGTAAATTTACAAATCTAACTAAAAACGATAACTAAAAATATTTAAATAAAAAAATAACTTTTACCTAATTTTACATAAACAGTGTTAAATATTAAGGCTAATTTTAAAATAATGTAAACAATGTATTTCTACATCCTAATGCATCCCAATGCAACCAAACCAAATACAAAACACAAACACAAAAATTATTTTCCAGTAAAAATAACTAAAAATAACTAAATAAACAAAAACATAACATTTTGTAACTAAAAATGATATCTAAAAATAATTAAATAACCTAATTTCACTTGAACTGCAAAACAGTAAAATATAAAGGCTTATTTTCAGAGATTATATCTTAAATTAAGTTCATTATTGTACAACTAAATGTGACAAAATCTACTGTATCAGAATTTGTCTAAGCTAAGAAAAAAAATCAACTTAGTGTAATAACAAACAAACACTTAAAGATCTGGGGAAAAAGTCATTTTCTAAAGTAATGCAGGGAAAAAGACAAATATTGCAACTAGAGAACACACAAAATACAACATGCAGTGTAGTATATATTATATATCCATTTTAGTGTATATTTCTTAACACTAGACTGTATGGCAGTAGAACCACATGACAAAGCAGCCAAGGATTTCCTTCCCCTCAAAGAAGATACAAATTATTCCTCTCCTAATGAAACAGGATGGATACTCACTGATACGGCGTCTGTCTCGTCTTATCAGGCCCATTTTGACGGATCCAGCCCGTTAGTTCCCTATAGTCTCGCACCTGAGCCTTTCCTTATTCAGCCTCTCTGCTGATGTTCTGCACGGCTGCTGCACGCAGACGCAGTAACCCGTCACACACGCCCCCACAGACCAGCAGCCTGTGCTCAGTCAGCCCAGCTCATCAAAAACAAACAGCCCAGTTTACAGCAGAATGAAAATCAGCAGTGTGCTGCGGTGAAAACGCGTCTTGTTTGAAACGTCAACCTTTTCCCATCTTCATCTCCTGCAGTAGAGGGATGTGCATGATGCTGTGTCTAATTACAACTGAGGTAGAGGACAAATATAGAAATGGTCGCCCCCCCCGCCACGCTCCACCATCTTAGCCCCTCCCTGCGCTGGATGTTGGTCCTCCCTCTGAATCCATGCAGAACGGTGCTGCGCTCTCAGATACCGACCTCAGAACAGGACAAGTACATCGATCTCAGCTGTTGTTTAGTGCAGCAGTTTTTAAAATGGCTTTGGGATTTTAAAGGAGAACTCCGCTTCCAGAACAACAATTTACAAATAATTTACTCACCCCCTTGTCATCCACAATGTTCATGTGTTTCTTTCTTCAGTCTTAAAGAAATTGTGTTTTTCAAGTAAACATTTCAGCATTTTTCTCCATATAATGGACTGATATGGTGCCCCGATTTTGAACTTCCAAAATGCTGCTTCAAACGATCCCAAATGCGATTGTAAACAATCCCAGCCGAGGAAGAAGGGTCTTATCTAGCGAAATGGTTATTTTTAATAAAATTAATACAATATACTTTTTTTTTAACGCTCGTCTCGTCTTAGTCCGGACTCTTTTAACATAAGCTTTATCTCATGTCATGGCATTTTTAGGCTGCATGTGTCAAAAATGTCTTTATTTAAGAAAAGTAACCATAATAAAATTATCCCTTGTGAAGTGTAAAATACAAATATATTTTTAAATTTGCAATTTAACAGTTATTTTTCTTAGTTCAAACTGCCCTAATGACGTATGCAGCCTTCTGAAATGAGACACAGCTTCAGACTGGCAAGTAGTTTTTAATTATCAGCATGGAAACTGTTTAACCATGCCCTAGCAACCATTTATTGCACCCTAGCAACCGTATGATAAAATTAATGGGCCGTTTATCTGAAACAGAAGTACCTGGAGACATAAGGGTTGGCTCTTTTGACTCAGACTGCCAAGCACTCTTTAAATATCACCTTGGCAACAATCTAGCCATGCCCTAGCAACCCAAACCAGAAGAGGATTATCTTTACATTCAAATATTATAGAGGCATGGGGGTTGGTTTATATCATTCATACTAGCAAACAGACTTTGGAATATCATAACTGACAGCTGCCAAGCCACTTCCTAGCAACCAAACAGAATACCCTAGAAACCATTTAGCAAGACGTATCTACCTTATTTTTCCCGTAAGAGTGGGCATGGCCATTTGTACATTTTATGGGTCTGGATTCAGGTCTCATCTACGCCCAGCTATTTTTAGCTGTAGAAAACAGCTCGTTTTGCTGCTTGATATTGCAAATTGGTGTGTTTTACCATATTATTTTAATGTATTGTCTTAATTATGAACATACTGGTTTGTAATGCAAATAGCTGGTTATTGCACATTGTTATTCTTCTCATTATTTCCCAATTGCGGTTAATGAACTGTAAGTCTCGCTCATAGGCTTACTTCCGCATTGAAGAATAAGGTGGATATCTCTGCATCAGAACATCGTAGAGACATGGACCTGGGTTCTTTTGACTCATGCTAGCAAACGAGACTTCCAACATGCTACACATGCTAACAGTGAATAGCTGCATGCTAATAGCAATTACCTAAGTGTTAAAACATGCCAAAATTCCTACCTAATTGTTAAAACATAATCAAAAAGACCCTAGGAACTGCACAATGTTGCACAGAGTTGTTGTTTTTTTTTTTTTTTTTCCAGAAAATGTACATATTTAATTATTATTATTATCCTCAACTAAGCACAACATTATTATAGTTTTCAATATCCTAACCTGATTTCTATATCAACAGGCTCACTTTCTGATGATTTGTTGTTGTGAATACATGTGAAAAATGTATTTGATAACTCTCGGTTATGAAAATTTCAATTTCACATGTTCATTTCAACATTTCAGTGACAGTTAAATTGGACAAACACAACAATCTTTTTTCCTTTTCTTTTTTTTTGACATATTTCCTACTGAAACTGGAAAAAAAAAACAATTGTTCTTTAAAAAAAAAGTGTAAAAGTCATGTCATGTCATGTCAACGTCAAGTCAAGCTGGAATCCTCATATTTAAAATGCGCACCTAATTTTGAATGTAATTTAATAATTTGCAATGTTTTGACCACAAGCTGTCTTCGTCATATTTACCAAATGAGTTAAATATACGAAATCTACACAATACCATGATTGCCAGTGAAAAGCTTTTTTGTGTATACATGTACACAGATATATAATAACTATAATAAAAAATAAAATCCAATTTTTTTATAAAATGTATTGCAAATTGCATTTTTGATTTCACAGAGCTAAAACACTTCCTGTCTCTGACTGGATGTGACAAACTGGAATGAGAAATACAAACTGCCCAATGAGTCCATGTTATTCTGACCAAAACCACTTAAACACACATTGTAATTATGATTTCGCAAGAAGAAACTTCCCATGAATCATCAATATATTTGGTTCATATTCCCAGAAGAGAACTATACTACTATACAATCTTAAATTGGTATGTTAATGTTGACAACTTCAGGGAGTACACTCACATACAGTACAGATAACCACAAAACAATGAACGCTGTGGTGAAAATGCCACTTTGTAACCTTACCATAACAGGCCTCATCTAAACCACTGGTTTAGAAAATTCCTCTGGAAAAAAAATTCCGTTAGCTGAATCTGTAAAATCCCAGATCAGCTCTAAACTTCTTGTAATGCAGAATAAGAGATTAAAGATTGTAATACCTGGTCTGTTATTTGCAACTGTGATGAAAATGGATGAAAGCAGACGCCAAAGGTCAACGATCACAGCTTTATGTCACACAATCTGTGGATTAAAATTCCACTTGTGTAATAAATTGCACCGAAAGCTTTTTCAGCAGCAGTAATCCACAAGGAAATTCCTCAAGTTACATAAAAGCTAGAAAGAGTAACCCAGTGATCAAGAGTTGACCTTTCTCCATCTGGAGCCACGGCTAATCTACAGTGCCATAAATTACACAAGGGTTGTCAGCAATTCAATCACATCATGCATCTTCCGCTAAAGGTTTATTGCATGTCTTTGAGATGAGCCAAAGTCTTGGAGAGCAAAAGTTAATCAAGCTCCACTTCAGTCAAAAATATGATAAATCATAATCCAGAGCTGACCTACTTCATAAACGTAGATCCTAAATCTGGATCCACAGTTCAGCAGCACTGCTTGTGGAAACCGGCAGGTTTGGATCCATTCTAATGAAACGGTGGTGAGTGAGGGCTTCCTCCCTTCTGTCCGAGACGATTTATAGCAGAAAACACATAGACTTAATCAATGCCCCAACCAGCTTCTCATAAGGAGATGGAGGTGACTGTTCTCAGATCTGTGAAAGCTTATTACAGCGTCGCTGAATTTGGCCCAGTTCTTCCTCCGTCTCCATCTTTCTCTGCACTAGTAGGGAGGAGGCAGAGATCCTGAAAGCTTCTCTGTAAACCTGAGCTGAGGAATGTGGAACATGCACACCACCTCTGGGAATGCAACAAAGGTCTACATAAAGACGCCACAGAAAGGATGTTAACTCAACACCCTATTCTAGGACTAAACACAGACAAGGTTATTCTTCAGATACTTAAAAGTACAATTCAAAATGTATGAAAGGCTTTGTGGTCAAAATATGAAACCAGAGTCAGCTGCAAACAAAAACTGCTTTGTTTAGGACAGTCATTTGTGTTTCATCAAATAAAATTAAATGCTTATACAATTTGCATTTAACATTACTGAAACCGAAAATGTGATCTCTCTCACATTTCATTTCTTTTATACATCAACAAAAATGCATGCGTTTTTTTTAGTATCACTGAGATACTATTATAGTTTTGAATTATATTTTATTTTTATCTTTTCTGCTTTCATGCTTATTTTAGTTTTTAGTTTTAGGAATTTTGTTGTGTGCTTTTGTAAATACTTTGTTGTTTTTAAATTATGTCTATATAGTTTTTTTTATTTCAGTTTTGATTATTTTAGTACATTAACTAAATAAAAAAATAAGAAGTGTTGCTTTGGAAACTATCTGAAATAAAATATGTTTTAAAAAATGTTGTTTTATTTTATTTCATGTATCAAACTTTTTAATAACTTTAACTATAACAACCCTGACACACATTCAAATGTTTAAATGATCATATAAATAACTACATTAAAAAAATAAAAATAATAAAATAAAATATTTTTATATTGCTTTACAGTAGAATTATCTATCAATCCATCATTTATAAAATGTAAAAAAATGTATTTACCAATTTTGTATAATCAGAACATTTTATGTAATATTTACACGTGTAAAATTATTAAACAACAGCAAAAAAGGCATTCATATAGTGGAATTAAAAAAACTGGTTCATTTACATTTATTTATTATTCTGTATGGTGCCAATATTTATGACTAGGACCTAGACTTATATATTATGATCATTTAGTTTAGTTCAGTTGTCCTCAGTACAGAAAACGTTTATTATATACACATACATACATATTATATACAATTAGGTTTTTTTGTTGTTGTTTTTTTCTTTCTCTTCTTTTCCAATTTACACCGGACGGTCAAAAGGCACCACGGCATGAAATTGCTGCTATCTGATATGCATTCACTGATATATTATCATTTAACTGCTGGAATGTGAACTTGAGCTTTTAAAAGGAACACAAAGAAAAACAGTACTACATGATATTCCACCTGAAACATCATATTCTTAGAGAGTATTTGTATTCTGGTACACACGTGACTGGCCTCCTCCAACCCCCGGCCACAGTGTGTCAGTGTGACGCGCTCAGGAGACTGAATGTGATCTAATAGAACAGGAGTCTGTGTGACCTTGAGAGCTGAAACGCACAGGATGATGGAGGCGCAGCGCACAGTGCTGTGGGACGTGAGGGCAAACTTCCTGTTCCTCAGCTATGACGCCATACCCTGTTCATGATGCATCGAAACCAACACCCTCAGCTCCCAGAACAGTATAATGTACATACAGCAAAGACTGAAGAGGAGCTCAGTGGTATTTACTGCTCTCTACTGGAACCCATCAGCATAACAACAAAATCTGTCTGGATTAAAACATGCTGGGGTGGATTGTTGAAATAAAAATGGCGAAGCACAGTTTGATGTTCTGTCAGAGACAGCAGAAGAGGGAGAGGCCGACTGACCATTTATAGGTGGAAAAATAGTGGCAATTGAAGTGCGAAGTGCCTTTTCTGACAGATTATATATGTAGAATGCACATGCACAATAATTTATGGAAGCCTGTTTATGTCAATGAATAAAACATTATTAATAAAACTGGTAATTGCGACGTTTACATCTCACAATACAGACTTTTTTCCTCAGAATTTGGGATTTAAATTTGCAATTGTGAGAAAACAAGCTTAGAATTGCGAGATTTAAACTCAATTTTGACCAGTTTACATCTCGCACTTGTGGCTTATTTCATTAAAATTGCGAGTTTTGTGAGTAAAGTTGCAATTCTGACTTTATAACACACTACTGCGGGTTATTAATTCAGAATTATGAGATATGAACTCGCAATTCTAAGAAAATGTCAGTCTTTTTCCCCCTCAGAATTAGACTTTATAACTGCAACTGTGAGTTTATATTTCACAATTCTGAGAAAAAAAAAAAAATCAGAATTGAGTATATCTTGCAATTCTGACTTTATGACTTGCAACTGTGAGTTTATACCTTTTTTTCTCCGAATTGCATGACATTAACTTGCAATTGTGAGGGAAAAAAACTAAATTGCACGATTTAAACTCAATGTAGACTTTTTTTCTCATAATTGCAAGTTTTATGAGTAAAGTCGCAATTTTGACTTTATAACATGCAGTTGCGAGGTATTAAGTCAGAATTATGAGATTTAAACCATTTTAAATCAAAACTAATTTAACTCACAACTGCGAGTTTATATTTCATAATTCTGAGAAAAAAATGTCCAAATTGCGAGACATAAACTCACAATTCTGAGGAAAAAAAGTCAAAATTGCGAGTTTCTCACAATTCTTAAATGTCAAAATTGCGAGTTTATATCCCATAATTGTAAGAAAAAAGTTCATCTCACAATTCTTAGAAAAATGTCAGAATTGAGTGTTTATATCTTGCATATCTTTATATCGTTATATCTATCTTCTAACTATATAACTTGCAAATACAAGTTTATACCTCACACTTCTGAGAAAAAGAGTCAGAATTGAGAGATGTGAACTCGCAACTGTGAGAAAAAAAGAATTGTAAGATGAAAAGTCGCAATTACCTTTCTTTACTTTTTATTCAGTGGTGAAAATGGGCTTTCATACTGGAAGAGGATGTGATTTCAGAAAAAAAAAGTTTTTGTTTTTGTAACCATGATGGCTGATGACTTTGTGTACGTAAGAGTATGTCTGCAGTGTGTCAGCATTAATCATCATGGTTTCTATGACTATGAACATCACATAAATAATAACATATTACCGCCTATATTAACGCATCACATTAATATACTGTCTGTTACTGTAAGTATGCAGGATCCTGACCTGTGCTAATAAAGTATAAGCAAGTTTGCACAATCATAACAGAGATAATTTGCGTAAGTAGAAGATTAAAATGTAAAACTAAATTGGGCTGTTTTGGAGCATGATATCTTGACTTGTACGCAAAAGAAATAAGTCTAATGAACCCCAAACTTAATATTATCTGAGGAAGTGGACAGTGATAAAGCCACATTCGACATTCGTATAAGTTTGGGGAGGAACAGTGGAGTTGAAATCCAAACAGCTAGCCAACATGTTTTCCACAGTCTTAAGATCTTGCAAGATAGCAAATAACCTGACAGAGACCAATGTGTATTACTTGCAACTTAAACCACAGCCCTAATTTCAACATGATGGATAATCCGCCACCAATGAAACCAAGACCACAGCCAAGAACCTAATTAACACATTCCCATCAACCACGAGTGATCATGGTCTTCAGCAGCACTGCATTTACCATAAAACCCTCACCTGCATAGAGCCAAAGTCAACATTCTCATAGTGGAAGTGGGCACATTCTGCCAGCCTGGGAAAATGGCCTTTGGTGAGGGACAGTCTGTAAAACAAAAAGAGCTCATCAGTATTCTGCTCCGTGGGTCTGAAAGAGACAAAACAGAGATAGAACTCTTCCCTTTAACGTACAAAACACCTACTTTTTGACGTTCTTGACCTTCATGCTGGCCGTGCTGGCGCATGAGCGCAGAGAAGATTCGGCAGGCAGATCAGGGACCATCGGCGCACCTCGTGCCTGCATATACAAACACGCACACGTAAACAAACGATTACGCAGCACTCTAAACGCATTAAGCGTGACATACGGAAAGCCAGTACACACACACACACACGCACCATAACAGCAATGGCGTCCTCCCAGCCTGCAGTCTCTGCCGGCTGCAAGCTCCTATCTTCCTCCCCCTCATCCTCCTCTGGGTGGGGCCTTAAAGAAAAGAGAATCAGAGAGGGATATGTTGAAATAAGCTTATGCTTTGACATACACACATACCTCTGTATCGCATCACTCGGCATAAAGCAATTACACTAGTGAATTTCCTGAGCTAGGATTGGTTTAAGGAAATAGTTCACCCAAAAATGATTTGAATTGTTTTGACACTTCTGTAGAACACAAAATAAGATGTTTTGCAGAATGCTCCTGCTGCTCTTTTCCAACCAGTGAAATCAGTTAGTGAGCACGGGTTGTCAACTCCTAAAGGAATAGAATGAAAAATTCCTGATAGTTTATTCACCCCCACGTCATCCAAGATTTTCATGTCTTTCTTTCTTCAGTCGAAAAGAAGTTAAGGTTTTTGAGGAAAACATTCTGGGATTTTTTTCCATATAGTGGACTTCTTGGGTTAAAGCTCCAAATTGCAGTTTTAATGCAGCTTCAAAAGGCTCTACACGATCCCAGCTAAGAAATAAGGGTCTTGCCTAGCGAAATGATCGTCATTTTCTAAAAGAAAAACAACAAAAATGTATATACTTTTTAACCACAAATGCTCATCTTGCACTAGCTCTGTGATGCTCATCTATGACTTGCGTAGTCAAGGTGGAAAGGTCACACATGGTTAGTTCTTCATCCGTGTACTTCGGTTCAAAAAGGTAGAGTAGGGCCAAAAACTCCATCTCATTTTCACCTCCAACTTCAAAATCGTCCATCATCGTTTTACTTGCACTTTTGCTTTGTAAATACTGGGTCCGCCACTAACGTGGTTATGTAATGCATGAAGTCATGGATGCAAAGCTAGTGCAAGATCATTCGAAAGACATGAACATCTTGGATGACATGGGGTGAGTAAATTATCAGAAAATTGATTCTGGAGTTAACTAATCTTTGTTTTTTGTTTTTTTTTTGTTTTTTTTTTAAATAGCTCCTTAAAAGTCATATGACTAGTACACTATAATCCAGGTCTTCTAAAGGCATACAACTAGGGCTGTGCAAAAAAGAATATTGCAAGTAATGCCGGTTCTGTAATTAGTCGTAAATCTCTATCACATGCTGTCAGATGGAGCGGCGTTTACTACACAGAGCCGTAGCTCACTGACAAGCTACGCAATATTGCATTCATCATCGAATATGTATCGCCTCCGATTATGAACTCGATCGCGTAGCTTATCAATGAACTACAACTCTGTGTAGTAAACGCCACTCCATCTGACAGCATGTGATGGAGATTTACGACTAATTACAGAACCGGCATTACTGTTGAGAAGTGCATGATAATCGCATGTGATTTTTTTTGCACAGCCCTAAGTACAACAAGAAACAGACCAAAAAAGGCCTGGAATACAATACATGATTTTTACCCTGATATGCAGTCCGGAGTAGTCTATACTAGTTACAGAAAGTCAAAGGCAATAGGTTGCAAATATTGGGTAGATATAGTTGACATATTTAACAGAAAATCACAGTCTTTTAGCTTTAGACTATGAATCGGTGCAGTTGAATAATATCAAATGTTTTTTTTTATTTTGAGCACATATTGTTTTCATCTCTCATGTGCCTCTCAACAAAAAAAAAAAAAAAAACACGTTTCTTGTGACTTTGTTGTGTTCGGAACAACTTGAAAAGTCTGTTAGTGTGTCATCCTCATTTGCTTAGTGTATGATGCCAAGTTCTCTATAATCATTTGCAAAACTGTCAAGTGTGTAATGCCTAGTGTTTTGAAATATGCTTAGGTTTTAAAGGTTGTGCAATGGAACAAAAAGTTGTTACTTGCTGAAAAACAATCCCTCTGAGGTAATTCTCACATCTCATTCACTTGACTTGACACTGCAATATGCTGCGTCACAAAAAACTACTGTATGACTTCAGAAAAATTGGAAAATAATGCATGCGTCTTTGTACTCTTGTGAACACTTGTCAAAGACTAAGAGGCAAGAGAAGAAATTGTCAAATGAAGTCATTATTTTGTTGCTTTATAACATTAATGTTAAACCGCTGATGTCACAAGCACTATTTTAACAATGTCTTACTATCTTTCTGGGCCTTGAAGGTGTCAGTTGCGTTGCTGTCTATGCAAGGTCAGAAAGCTCTCGGACTTCATCAAAAAAATCTTAATTTGTGTTCTGAAGATGAACAAAGGTCTTACAGGTTTGGAAAGGCCACTGTGCCATCTGACACATTCCTTCAGGTCCAGTTCCTTTCCTCAGTTTTGGCTGCCTAATCAAGCAGGACAAGCAGACAATAAACTAACCAAGTTAAGAGGCACCACTCATTACACTGAACTTATGACCCATGGGTGAGGAAATAACCAAATAAGCTAAGCTGACCAAGGCTGAGCTGTGTCAATAACACAAGAGTAAAACTGCTCAACAAACACATGACAGTCCTAATGCGTTTTCAATGTGTCTGTTAGGATCTTATATACAGAAAAATTACAAAATCGGATTTGCTAATGAGGGTATTGAGCCTTATATAATGTCTAATCACTTAGTAAAGCTATTTAGGATGTGTAGCAGTTACTCTTGCAATCAATAAAATTATACAGAATTTTATTATGTCAGCCAATCACAATGAACTATACTCAAAAGGTACATTTATTTATTGTCTCTAAAAGTAAAAGCTCACTCTTCATTTTACATACATATCATGAAATGATCTGTCCGTTTTGGAAAATCTCCAGAGCATTACTCAGTTCGCCCTGCAGCTGAGAACATGGCCGGGAGGGTCGAAACAAGGAGACATTAAAGAAGATCACATCAACTGTGGCAAAAAGCACACTATTGTACGTTTTGCGACGCACAAGGATATCGCTTCAATCAGTCACTCAGTCAGTCGCAAATGAACCACCCTAAATAACAAAGAACCGGGCTAAAGTGTAACTTGAAATATGATGCGCTTCAGGGGTAGGGAAAGGTGAGCTGGAACAGCTTTAAGGATTGGAAAGCCTTTAGAATGGGAATAAAAGGCTAGAGTTTAGTCAATTCATTCTGTAGACAAAAGACAGAGTCAGTGATTTTGTTCCAGAACATCCCACACTCCCTCCTTCCTCCACTAGATTAGACCACCGTGAGATTGGACGATAATGCCTGATCCTGTTCACGGAAGAAAGAGGCAAAAGTTTACAGCAATTTTAAAATCACAGGTGCTACATAATGGCAGATTAGTGAGTTCTAAATAACCAACTACGGGTGAATGATTTATGAAAGTGTTCACAATGAAGTAGTGTTAGATTTTATTATATTTAGTCAAAATTTTGTCAATATTTATGATGTTTTTTTAATGTTTTAATATTTATTTAACTTTTTTGTCTTTGTTTAGTCAATGAAAACAGTTGACATTTTAGTTACATTTAGTCATGCTGCACAACGATGGTTAAACTGATCAAAATTATAATTGCAATTATCACGAAAAACTGCTGCTCATGTTATCCAAAGAACAGGATATTTGGATTGTAACTTCAAAAAAAAAAAAAAGTCGTCAAATGTCAAATGTCAAAAATGTGAAATTATTTCTGCATTGTGGAAAATGTGGACAGAATCGCAGAATCCAGTCATAAAAATGGAATTTACTGTATAACATGGAATGTCACGGAATTGTGGATGGATACATCAAAAGACACGATATGGATACATAACAACACGATATGGACTAGTAATTTCTGTAATTATTAAGCCAGAAAAATAATATTCAGTTTAGTTCAGTTTAACGTAAAGAAACCGTGACAGAAATTTTATTTAATGTAATTATAGTACTACTACTACTAAAACTAATAATTAAATTATTATTATTTAAAAAAAAAAAAAAATATATATATATATATATATATATATATATATATATATATAAAATTATGGATGCTTTTGATTATTAATATTTAATGAAACCATTAAAATGGAATCCAGAAAATTAATGGAAAACAGTAAAAATAAAACTGAATTTAAAAACACACATATTTCATAGGGCCTTAAAAAGTCATTTTTGTTAAACTTAACAAATTTCTGTTTAATATAGTAAGTTAATATAGTAATTAATTGTACATGTTTTTGCTAAATAAAATTTAATTTAACTGTTAAAACAGTGTCTAGAAAAATAAAAACTGGAGAAATGCAATCCAGAAAAATTAAAGATGGAAAAAAAAAAGAATTTGAAAAAAATAAAATGGAATTTGGTAAAAAACTAAAACATTTAATAGGGCCCTAGTAAAAAGTAATAATTTTATTATTTGTAATCTTAATCATCGGTTTTTGTTTGAAAAAAAAAATCAAGAATTATTCATTTATATCACTAACTAACCTTGCTATAAAAATTATCTGATATCTTAGATTATTGATATTTTTAACTTGATGGAGGTCTGCAATGGTCATTATATAGTTTCCTGTTTCTGCATATTGGCTGCATAACATGATTGTAATCTGGCAGACAAGAAAAAAATACAAATAATAGTAAAATATTAATAATCAGGTTTGTTTCAATAACAATAAAACTAAAATATTAATTACAGTGCTTAATGTAGTTCTTGTTAATGTTAAGGCTTTCCTGTCAAGACTTCACTTTTAATCAGGGTTTTACTACATTATAATATCAGAACAGTCATTACCCTGCAATTTTTTCATATGAATTACATATTTAATGAATAAATGAACAGATAATATAAAAGATGTGTCATGTCACTGACTATTCCATTAAACCATGCCGGCTTCCTTGGGGCGGTACAACACGTTCATTGATGACTCTACTGTCCTTGTTATCATCTCTGTAGGGCACCAGTTGCACACAATTCACCACTATAATTTACTCCTCAGGGGACAAATTCACATCTGCTGCATGCAGTGCTGCTGAAATATGCTGTCTCAGAAATAGAATAAGGTGACCGGTCACATGACACATAAAACGCTTGTGTGTGCAAAAACCAAACCATGCACTGCACCTGATTATGCAGAGATTCAGCCAAATGTAAAGAAAATGCCTCAGGTAACCTTGCAAAAGAAAAACACACAGGCAGAGGCACGCTATACGTCAAATCTAATCATAATCGAGCACCGCAGCCGCCATAGCACATTGAGAGGTGAAGTACGCAGGCTGTTACTCACCCTTCACAGGGATCATGAGTGCATGCGTCTCTCAGAGGTGTTGGAGCTCTGCCGTGTGTCGCTGCTGCAGTCCCGCTGCACGCCTCCATGATACTGAGTCACTGCAACAGCTGCCCGTCTGTGAGGGGAGGGAGGAGACTGGACTTTAACATAAACCTCCAACCTGAGCAAACAATTTAAGGCCTGTGGTATAAAAATCTTCATGATTTGAAAAGATGTTATACAATGATTTTTAGTACAAAGATTAAAATGCAAATATTACAAAACATGACATGAAAAAGTGTATAAATCACAGTTTTTTTCTAAAGAAATACTGTCCAACAGTGATACCAGCAGGTAAAGTTACAGTGGGCGTCCGCGTCTCTCTCGCCTCCCCTGAGCCCATTGAGTTTTAACAGACCCCTGGGTTTGGTGGGGGGTAATTGAGAATGAATGGGAGAAAGTCACATGAGAGGAGGCAATGCCTCCATTGTGGTATGATTGGATCCCAGATAGCATTTGTCTACAAATGTCTGTCAGTTTTAAATACATTCTAAATAATAAACTTCTTAAAGACGTCTCTTTGACATCTGATTGGAAACATCCATTAGACGTATTGCAGATGAGCAAACTACATCTTCCAGATGTCTTGCAGATGTAAAAGCAGACGTCAAATCTCCGAGATGTACGTGTGCTATCAGGGAAGTGTCTGGTTATGTTCACCTGTGATTGGATAAATCCCGCCACTTGTGCTCTTGTGCATTCCACATTCGCAAATGAGTCTGAATGAGCAATATAATGGCGTTAATGGGAAGACTAATTTAAAACAGTAAGCAAACAACTCACACAGTTACGGTGTGTTCACACTTTGCTTAAAACAAACTCTGGAGCGATTGCTCTGTTAGTGTGGTTTATTTGAGCAAGTGTGAATGCTGCCATCCGAACAAACAAGCGGGCCGAGACCGCTAAAAAGATGGGTCTTGGTCCACTTCTAAGCAAACTCTGGTGCAGTTCGAATGAAATATGAACGCAACACAGACCAAATACTTCTAAACTAACCAAAAACAGGAAGTAATGACAAGATGCGACGCAATGCAACATGATTTCACGAAGGGAACACGCGGTGTATCCAAAACTAAATAAGCAGAGGGTAAATGTGGAGCAATTAGGTGGTAAAGTGCCTTTTATGAGCTCTTTGTGAGTTCGCAGGTAGTGAAAATAAAATCATATACATGCAACAATGAGCACGCTTAGTCCAGCTGATGGCATTAGGTGTATTCGGCTTAAAGCGGCATGATAGTGAATGGGTACTTTGACTTCAAACACTGGCAGCGCCGCTTTATTCGAACGCACCTTTTCCTTTTGTTTGGAGTGTTGGTGAGTTCCTTCACAAAATACACGTCATTCAGCCCAACCAATCAGGTTGCCTTTAGGCCTTTAGGTTCGTTATCTTTAGGCTCGCTGTCAAAAACGCCAGTGTGTGAATGCTAAACGGACCAGGACCAAATGTATAATTTTCCTTTTTGGTCTGGACCAGATAATCCAAATGAACTGAACTACAAGTGTGAACACACCCTTAGACATAACCAGTGGTCGAACTGTTAAAAAAAAAAAAAATTGTAAAAGGGTATGGTGGGGAGTTATGTGGTTCTGTGATTGCAAATGACTAAAAAAATTGTCTAATTTTTAAACATTTTTAGTTAACAAAAAACAAGCTTTATTAAGCTTTATTGTGAGCCGTTTTCCTTGTGGGGCTTGAAAGGTCCCAATATTTTGCGGAGTATGTTTTTGGGCTGGTTAAGGCTTGTCATATGTAAATAAATATATGTCTAAAATCGCCAGTAGGTGGCAGCATGTGTCTGTTTAATGAATGATTCATTGCATTTTTCCCGTTAAAAAACAAATAAACAAACAAACAAAACAGTCTAAGCTGGTTGGCTGGTCTTAGCTGGTTTAAGATGGTTGTTCCAGCTGGTCTCCCAGCCTGACCAGCTAAGGAAGTGGCCAAAACCCCTCTAAAACCAGTCAACCAGCTTAGGCTGGTTATAGCTTTTTTTTTTTTTTTTTTTTTTAAACGGGGTCAGTCAAACGATTCTTTCAAAATGGCAGATTCAATTAGAAACTAAGCAAGTTGACCATCTTTATGAATGGATCACTGAATAATTGGCTCACTCGATTTGTTCAGGAAAGAAACAACGCAGTGTTGCTCTGAGATGCACAACAGCTCTGCTCCAGCTTAGTTTCGAACTATTTCATTTGCAAAACACTCACAAAAAAAAAAAAAAAGATAAATTGTTCCTAAAATGTAACTCTGTAAACTGTTAAAAACAAGCATATGCTGGATAGGTAGGTTTAAGCTGACCCTTAGCTGGTTTATGCTGGTCATGTGCTGGTCCTAAGCTGTTCCCTCCTGCTCAGGACCAGCAAATGACCAACTAAGAACCAGAATAACCAGCTAAGGATCAGCTAAGGACCATCTTAAACCAGCTCAAACCAGCATCCATGCTTCAAAACCTACCTAACCAGCATATGCTGTTTTTTTTTTTTTCAACAGGGCACTCAATGAACTTCTTGTCTATTGAGCTGCTCTGTTGTATAAAATTAATTTAATATTAGCAAAAGCACACACATGCTGAATCTCGTGTGATATTATTTAACTATATCATATATTTTTTTACTTGACTATATTATATAAAGATAAAAATAAACACACACGGATATTTTTCTGTCATTATTTGAATTATAGCATTCTAACTTTATTCTAATAGGCTTCATCATGCAACAAATGCTTTTGGACTCTCAAGACCTGTTTTTGTTTGTTTGTTTGTTTGTTTTTTGCTCACTGACATATTCGATGTCCTTAAATTAGAACGGGTTATCATTTTTGAATGGAACATATATCCCGTATCTCTCTCTCTCAGTATCGACCCTCGTCCTCACAGTCACACATAGTGCAGCACAATAAGGTTATGTCAGGGAAATGTCTTTAAGCTGCAATCAAGGAAATGTCATTCCTTTTGTGTCGTCTTTATTTTAAAGAGCATCAGAAGCTCTCGAACCATTTTGCACGAAACCATTTTGAGCTCGCTCGCTAACATGAGCTCTGGTTGACCAAATACATAAGCAGTGAAGAGGAGGGCGTTTGCCTCCGCGAAGTGCATTTAAAATCCTTTAATGCACGGCAAGCCGTTGATTATCCCGCTTATTCCATGCTCATTTGCCAAGTTATACACAAGATAAAAGTAGTATATTTGACGGAATGGGTAAAAAAAGACGGTTTTTTTCGTCAGTTATGACACAGCTCTAGCATTCTGCCCGCTTTAAATCAGACACAGAAATGAAATAGTGCGGTAAGATCACATTTATTTGAATGAATTATTGCATTTATTTCAGTAAATTATCGATCTACAGAGAGAGAGAGAGAGAGAGAGAGAGATGGCAGTTGTGTGTGCGTACCTGCCTGCATGCCCTGCGTCTGCTCGTCTCTCTCTACAAACAACGAATGTATTCAAAAACAGCGGTTTTACCACCTTGTTGCTTAAGAATATAATGTAGCGATCTAGTATCTAGGCTGTTTTCTTAATGGGAAACGCTGGGAAGCGCTGACAAGTTTATATATTGTATGTGCGCAGCTCAACGCGATCTCCAACCTCTCTCTCCCTCTGTGTGTGTGTGTGTGTGTGTGTGTGTGTGTGTGTGTGCACGCTAATGCAGCGGATTAATATAGAACGGTGATGAAACTGATTTAGAACTACCTGTGCATTAAACTGTTTTACCGCATACCTGCCAGCCAATCATAATCCAGTATCCAGACATTCCATGGAATAAATGATTATACGTAATGAATATTGATATTGATATCGCACGATAAGTTTAACATAATAAACAGCATTACTACTCTAAATGGGATGTAAGAGGGGATGGTGGTTGTACAGAGGAGATACTTTTTGTCTTTTTTCCCTCAATTCGAGCCCTGGATATAACCACTTTGTTTTAAATCAAAATAAGACCTAAAATGGCATGAAAACATGATCTGTTGGAGTTTTTAGTGAGTAATTAGCTTGGTGAAATTTATAGTAAATCTCTGTGCCTGTGACCAATATTTACCAAGCTCTGATTACTGATGATCCAAAAACTTAAAAATAGTTAGAAGTTAGATATTAAAAAGAATAGCTGAACATAATTTTTTTTTGTTTAAATTGTTACTGCCTTGAGTTTTTATTTTAATAAATGTAAAGTGCTTAAAAACACTAACTTGATGAGATTCATACTTGGTGATAATAAAATGTTATACATTGTTAATGTAAAAATATAAAATAAAATTGTTTTTTTGTTTTTGTTTTTGTACTTTGATTTAACCAAGAAAATGTGACTCTGACATGAATTCACATTTGAAAAAAAAAAACAAAAAAAAACCTGAGGACTTTGCCTCCTCATTCCAGAACATACTGACAGTAGCATACTAACATAAGCCTTAAGGCAATAAAAAAAAAAAGTTTTTTAGCTAAACTTAACTAACCACCCTTTACAAAAATGTTGTTACAGCTAAAAGTCCAGAGCTCATAAAGGTACTGAATGATTAGTTGAACGTTTAGAAACATTTAAAAATGATGACTAGTTTCAACTTTAGTTTGGGTATCACAAAATATGAACAAATGATTCATAAATTATTTGTAAAGATGTGTAAATAGGGTGAATTCAGGTTATTTGGGATGCTGTTTGCCACTCAGTTGACTTCTCATAAAGGTACTAATGATTAGTAAACATTTATAAACATTTACAAATGATGAACAGTTTCTAACATAAGTGTTGAGTAAATAAAAACAAGTTTTTAGCTAAACTTAACTAACCACACTTTACACAAATGTTACATCTGAGCTTCCAGAGCTCATAAAGGTACTGAATGACTGGTGAACGTTTAGAAACATTTAAAAATGATGACTAGTTTCAAATTTAGATTGGGTACTGCAAAACATGAACAAATTATTAATAAGTGATTTCTAAAGATGTGTAAGTAGAGTGAATTCCAGTCATTTGGGACACTTTTTGTCAGAGATGACTGCTTATAAAGGTACTAATGATTAGTAAACATTTATAAACATCTTTGAGTGATGAACAGTTTCCATTTTAGATTGAGTACTGCAAAACATTAACAAGTAATTAATAAATGATTTAAGATGTGTAGTAGAAGTCTAAGACCAAATATGTGACTTTTACAGACCGTGGTTATGAGTTAATGAATAATTAACATGAATAGTTGGTAAAGTGCTTAAAATGACTAATTAAGGGTTTTTTCACATTGTAAAAGGGAGCATCATGTAATATATGAACTGAAGTTTAATGACATTTGTTACTATTCAAAAGTATTTTCCAAGTAATTTTCCATGAACTGCTTTAAGCTTAAGCATTAACTAATCATACATTAAGTATTATATAATATTTTTTTATTAGTCACCATTAATAAGCATATTATCCCATGTTTCGAGCTATGTGAATATATGTTAAACAAGGTTCTGTTAAGCATTATATAATGTTTGTTAATGGTTTATTGGTTTTTATTGGTTATTGGTTTGTTACCAAAACAGATTGAAAAATATGTGCACACGGTGGATGTTTATTAACATAGCTATTAACTCATAGCCGTATTGATAAAGAATGCACTCGAATTCATGCGAAAATCAGTTGGCTATATGGTGACTGTGGACCTTGAAATTCAAATGAACCCATAGAAAATCAATGAAAAGGACGGTTTGTGCTGTGTTCAGTGATGCATGACCGTGATGAATACAGGACTTGCACAAGACTTATATAAGGAACTTTACGCTATGCTATCAGTAATTCAAGTGTGAAGTATAAACAAAAGGAATGCTGGAATATTGAGACACACCCACAGCTAACGACAGTTAAACCACCTGTATTGAGATTTACATGCACAGAAGTTATGATCTGTTGGTTCTAATAGCATAGTGAGATATGAAAACGACAAGATATTCCTCTCACACTCCAACTTTACTATCAGAAGTGCTGACAGGGAGAAGCCCGATGTTGATTCAGCAGAATGAACCCTCCCTGTCAGGAAAGACAGCTCCCTGTGAGCGTGCAGGCACCTGAGAGGGTTAACCTCACCTTTAATACATAAGCGCAGAGTAGTTCTGGTGATTAATCCAAACCTATTTACACAGCCTGTATGGCCACTGTTGTTTAATTCTTTTGAACAGTTTGTGAGAGGACAGAGGACATTTTGAAATTCAGTATCTCAATATAGGACCAATTTGTTGTCTGTATTCTTTGATTTTGAAGACTACAATAAAAATCAGGGATTTCAAATATATTTTAAGTATTATTTTAAATTAAACAGAATTTAAAATATTAATTTATNTAAAATGTATAGATACTAAATATATAGAACATAATATATAAAATCTAATATTATATTTGAAATGTGTGTATATATAATTTTAAAATGTTTTTATTATTACAATTTTATTGATTTAATATTATTAAAAGTATGTATATACATACATACATACATACACACATATATACATATACATATATATATACATATACACATGTATATTTAACCATTTT